>OY998253.1:74813747-74863747 GCA_963922045.1 Persicaria maculosa | reverse complement strand
AACAATGGGTGATTGACTAATCCCCTGACTTATAAGAACACTCCAGATGCCATCTTCACTATTGCTCGCATTGAGGTCTTCAATCTCCTACTTTTAGGTTAGACCTAATTTGGAGTACAAGTAGTTACTTCTGTGAGATTATCCTTATTTGTTGATACATTGATGAAGTTAATTGCGATGTATGTAAACTATTATCTTTTCAAGGGCTAAGAGGGTTTTAAGCTTGATTTTTCTCAGTTGTACATTGATGAAGTTAATCCTATTTTGGCTTGCAAAACCAGATTGCAGCTTCAAAACCCTCTTCTTCATACTCATCGATATTCTAGATTTTATGCATGGTCTGGTTTCTTTCTTATGTTGTTCATTTATTTCATGTGAAATAAATTATCTATTGTGATATTGCAAATGACTTTTTGCACAAATTGTAAGGAGAGATATGATATCATTGTTACAAAAAAATGAATAAATAACATCTGTTAACCAAAGAAATGGATTGTTTCCTGTTCAATGTTGTCATCTCCATTCATTTGTATTTGACATGTTAGCTTTACAAATTTCCATTCATAATGTAATTTTGTGAATAAATGAGTGATCTTAGGCAGAGTTTGTTCATCATTTTCTTGCTCATAAATTTCATTTTATTGAGTTAGGTTTCTTTTATATATGCATAAAAGTAAATTGTGAAGGTTATAGGTCGCATTTCGGCCAATTAATTTGCAAACTAGTGTCTTTGGGTGCGGGTTCTAGTTATCTTGGTATTTATGGTGATTCCAACAACTAACTCCGGGTTTTTTTTTGTTGGCTTTGAAACTTTACAATGGTATAGTTAAAGGTGCTACTGGTGACCGGAGGAGTTGTCCGACCGGTGGTGCTACTTGAGCATGGTGTTGCCTTTAGACAGATTTGGGAGAAATAAGGGTTATATTACATTTGATATTGGTACTTGGGTTTGGAATTTACGTTGTTTGACCAAGCACTATTGATTTAATTTTGGGTTTCTATTTGTTTTTTTTTATGGACTTTTGCTTTATACAAGAGGATGTTTTATTTCTAGTTATTTTCATATGTGAATTGTGAAGTCTTGTGAAGCTCTTGTTGGAATATCATAAGTTTGTTGTTGTTCTCCAAGAATTTGTGGACTATTTAGGTTCACAATTTCTGGACATTTCAAACTATATTCTGAGATGTTACATCCATCCATCCATCCATCCATCCATCCATCCATCCATCCATACATACATACATACATACATACATACATACCTACATACCTACATACGTATGTACGTACCTACATGCCTCTACTCTTTTTTCTATTAGCCTTCATTTCGCAAGCTGCTACATACATACGTACATACGTACGTACATTCATACATACCTCAACTCTTTTTTCTATTAGCCTTCGTTTGGAAAGCTGTTGTACGTACGTACATACATACGCACATACATACGTACATACGCACCTACTTAGATACATATGTACAAACAATACATAAATACATACATACATTACGTACATACATACATACATATATTACATATACACATTACATTCATACATACATCTATAGTTAGGGAAAAGTCATACCAGCCGTCAATAACAAGGATAAATCGTCACGCCAGGGTTGGCGAAAAGCATGTCTACACCTAGGCAGTGGTAATGGGAGAACGCAACCACCGGAGCCCTCATCGGTTTCACTACCTTCACCGATATGCATCCTCTTGACGTTGCTCGTACCCGATTCTCCATTTTCTTATCCTTCTCCTTCCTCTCTCCCTATTGATCACTTTTGAACTCCTCGTTTGTTCTCTATTCAATTTACTCCATTGTGACCAATACTAAAAATTTTGTCTTTTTTTTCCATTTATTAACAACCGTTTAACCAATGAACAATGGGTGATTGACCGATCTCTAAAGAACACTCCACATGCCATATTTGTTTATTATCATACATACATACATACATACATACATACATACATACATACATACATACATACATACATACATGCATACATGCATACATGCATACATGCATACATACATACATACATACATACATACATACATACATACATACATACATACATACATACATACATACATACATACATACATACATACATTGATCTATCCATCCTTACATACATACATGCATACATACATACATACATACATACATACATACATACATACATACATACATACATACATACATACATACATACATACATACATACATACATACATACATACATACATACATACATACATACATACATACATACATACATACATACATACATACATACATACATACATACATACATACATACATACATACATGCATGCATGCATGCATCATACTTACGTACATACATAAAAACAATACATACATACAATACACACATACATACATAAAAACAATACATACATACAATACACACATACATACATGCATACACACATACGTACATACGTACGTACGTACATGCATACACACACACACATACATACATACATACATACATTACATAAACATATTATGTACATACATACATTACATTTATACATTACATTCATACATACAACTATATAGTCGGGAAAAAGCCAGACTGACTGTCAATAACAAGGGTAAATCGTCACGTTAGGATCGGCGAAAAGCGAGCCTACGCCTGGGCAGTGATAGTGGGAGAACGCAACCGCCGGAGCCCTCGCCAGTCTTACTGCCTTCACCGATATGCATCCTCGATCTCGATGTTGCCCATACCCGATTCTCCATTTTCTTCTTCTTTTTCTTCCCCCTCTCCCTATTGATCTCTTTTGAACTCCTCATTTGTTTTCTATTCAATTTAATTACTCCACTGTGACCAATACTGAAAATTTTGTCTATTTTTTTCCATTTATTTACAACAATTTAACCAGTGAACAATGGGTGATTGACTGATCTCCCAACTTACAATAACACTCCACATGCCATTGTGAATATTGTTCGCATTGCGGTCTTTGATCTCCTACTTTTAGGTTAGACCTAATTTGGAGTACAAGTAGTTACTTCTGTGAGATTATCATTATTTTTTGATACATTGATGAAGGTAATCGTGATGTATGTAAACTATTATCTTTTAAAGGGATAAGAGGGCTTTAAGCTGAATTTTTCCCAGGTGTACTCGGATCATCAGTATCATGGGTATATATTTCTTCTTGTAATTGGAAAATGTGAATGCCTAAATTTTTTGATAGACCTACATCAAATATCTAGTCCAGTTAGTTCATTTATTCTTTTGATAGTCACATTGAAAGTTTTGACGAGAAACATTTTCAGAAAATCTTATTGTTAAGCACACAACTTTTTTTTATTGCATTTTGGCTTAGATTATAACATATTGCACGTCTGGTTGCAAAGTATAGAAATGTAAAGGCAAACCGGACCAAGATAGAATAGTTTATATGTGGAGGAAATGAAATGTTTGAGGCCTTCGAGGAGGGTGTGATAGGATGAATTCTCGTTTTATAACCCATGGATAGTATGGGGAATGAAATCAAATTTTCAATAGAAAATGAGAGAGCAGAAATTGGGTTTGACGTTATGATAAATGAAGAAGTATAATGTAAAAAATGGACCTGACCAATCTATCTTATAACAGTAATGTTTGATGTATTGTCAAAAATTTGATGAGATACACAAGCGCAAAAAGGAAGAGGAATAAGAATCAAGTGCTTCCCATTCATTCGTGTTTCTTCATTTTGTTTAGAGGTTTGCAATGTATTTCCATATAGTGAAAGATTATTGTCCTTCCAGCTATGGTAGGGCAAAGGAAAGATATTCAAGTAACAAGGATGACACATTGAGCCTAGGGCTTCATCTTGTTTCTACTACGGAAGTAGGTACGTGCTTTGGTTAGTATGCAAGCTTTATGATCTCTGTTACATAAATTTTATAGATTTAAGTTTTTAGATGCATTTCTTGAAGGAACATACAAGCATCACATATTGTAGGATTTATTCTCGTAGAAGGGAGGTAGAAAGGAAAATAGTTTTCTCCTTTTGCATATGTTTTCATGTTGATTGATTAATTAAAAAGCTTTGGGTAGCAAGCAAGAGGGGTTTTATGATGTATAATTTATGTGTTTTTTTTTGTGACATTTGCTTGGCTCGTTACTTTGGTTTCCTAGTGCCAATATTTTGGATTTTAGTTCAAATGACGAGTGTCTAGATTATATACTTGACACCTCTAATTGCTTCCTTTGCAGGTTTTATTGTGTATAAATCCTATTTGGCTTGTAAAAATTAGATTGCAGCTTCAAAACCCTCTTCATCACACTCATCGATATTTTGGAGTTTATGCATGGTCTGGTTTCTTTCTTGTGTTGTTCATTTATTTCATGTGAAATAAATTATCAATTGTAATATTGCAAATGACTTTTTGCACAAATTATAAAGAGAAATCTGAATTCATTGTAATAAAAAATTGAATAAATAGCATCTGTTAACCAAAGAAATGGATTGTTTCATGTTCAATGTTGTCATCTCCAATCATTTGTACTTGACATGTCAGCTTTGCAATTTTCCATTCATAATGTAATTTTGTGAATAAATTAGTGATCTTGGGCAGAGTTGGTTCATCATTTTCTTACTCATACATTTCATTTTATTGAGTTAGGTTTCTTTTATATATGCATAAAAGTAATGTGTTTCCCTTTTTCCTAATATAAGTTTATAAGACCTTTAAGATGCCTTTAGAACCATTCTTAAGGAGGAAGGATGAAATGTACTTTATAGAGAGCTTATTCCTAGTCTTTTTCTAGTAAGCCATTATTTTTTTACATGATTTCTCTATTCGAAATATGTATAGTTTTGTGCATATGAAGACTAGGGTCATTGTAATTTGTAAATAGTATAGCCTTCCTGAATGTTTTAAGAAATCCTATTGCAACATTGTTTATAGAACTTTCCTTGACTTTATTTCCTTCATTTTTTTAATTGCCCATGGCTTTCGTTCAATGACACTTTTTCTTCTTTTGCTAAAGTAGGTTTCTCATGGTGCCATATAGTTCATAGCATATGAAGAACTGTGTAAAGCTTTTGTAGATCTGAAATCTGGTAGGAGTTGAAACGTTAGGGCTGATGCTCTTTTGGAGAGTACCAGTATTTACTGGTTAAAACATTTATAAAAATCTTATTATCTTAGCATATATAAATAAACAAGAATTTTTTTTTAATTCTCATCCTACATGTTCCTACACATGCTTTTATTATGTTCATTTCTCTTTTGTTTTGATCATAACTCTTCTTGCTTGTGTTTATCAGGTCGTTCGAGCAAGACTACATGTATTAATATGAGAGAATAACGAAAAGCTAAATGTCGATATAATAATTAAAATAATAATAATAACTTAGAGGCTACATTTGTTAATATTTGCCTTGCTTAATAATTGCAAATCTCCTTTAGATTTTGGATATTTTTTGCTATTCTTCCTTTGAACTATATATTAGATGTTTAAAGTAGAATAGATTGATAGACAGTGCAAGAAATATGTTATAATGTTATTTAAATATTCTATCCTATTCAGCAATGACCTAGTACCGATGGGATCCCAAGGTACACATATAGCTAACATGTTATCAAAGAAACAGCTCGGTAAGATCCGCTCTCTTCGAAACCTTTCGAAATGTATAAAGTATACCAAAACAATTGCCAAAGACATTTACATGCCTAGATATCTAGTATTCCTACACCATAATGAATTACCAAAAAAAAATATAGAAAGTATACCAATGCTTTAGAGACAAGGTTTCTTGAGTAGTGGAAACCTGAATTATGGTTCCAGTTTAAATAACACTCTCTAGTCATTTTCTAAGCTAATTGGGGACTAACCTCTTCGACTCTTCCTGATCCAATTGAAGATTTGCGTGTTTAGCTATCCCACTCACTCTAGTGATGCTCAGGATTTCACTCTTGTGGCTTCAACAAGTATGAGGACGCTCGTGGTTACTACAAGGCCATCATGCAAAGGTTATTAATGAATGTTCCAACCTCTTCAATATCTTTCATTGTGTATGAAAATGTTTTGAAGACAATGATGTTGAGAATAGTTTGAAATATCCTCGCAACCTTGCTACTTGTGCCTCTTCATTGCTCTTGATTTCTATTGTTTTTGTATGAGTTGTATGTATGCTATTGTGATGCTTAAGAAACCCATAGAGATTCTAACCCATGAGATAAGCTCGATTAAGTATAATGTTTTTTCCCTTTCTCCAGAAGGCCTCTGGTCCTATATGTTTTGTTATATGCTAGGCCATGTGTACCCATATTAGGTTACGTCTTAGATACTTAAACCGTTACATATACTTTGCAATCCAATTTACTTTCTCCTAAAATACATTCAAACATCCATGCAACCCTCTTATGGTACCTAGTAGTTCTCCTATTATTTTCTATCCATATCAAATTATATTTTGTTTGCTATATGCACGGTTTTATATCGCCAAGCGTACAATAGTTACGTTGGCTTATAATGTCGGTGAATTTTTCATCAGATATTTTATTGACACAAATAGTCGACGATGAAAAGTTATTTTCAGTCGACACTAGAAGCATATGAATGATCGTGTGTTATGTGAAAAAATTGGTCGTGCGTATAGTAGCCCACAGTTATATCTATACATGTTTTGTGGGTGTGTGTGGGTAGGTGCGTGCACGGTGTGCTACATGTGTGAAACTAATGTTATTAAGGGAATAGGTTGATTAGAAGCAGTATGTTTTTTGAAAAAGTTATCAACTAACAAATGTGAATATTGAATTTCTACCTAGGGAGGAGCAATTTATAACTTTGAAATTTGAAAACAAAGCCCGAGATATAGTTGTTGTTATTGTTATATTTAAGCCTCTCTCCAAGAGGTTAGGGGGGGGACAAATATTTTGGTCGAAATGTATGATTTATATTTTGAGCATTTTAATCATTTGCCTCAATTTATGCACATGAACACAAGTTATACGTAATCTACATTGACATTTCGATATTCGTTGCACCATCCAAAATATTCATAGGCTCACAAGATTATGATATGTGGCACTACAAGATCAAAGGATCCTAGGACATTGTGCATATATATATATATATATATATATATATATATACTGTTGTGAATTCCTTATTAGAGTAATGAAATAGAAACAATGGTAAGTTATATTTGTAGTCCATAACCTTTATCACTTGTTTCATTCTAGACACATAAACCTTAAAAACGTTCCAATATAGTCTTTAAACTTTCCATCTCATTTAATTTTATTCCATAACATTTCAAATATTGCAAAATAATCCAAATTATATTTTTGTTCATTTTAGTCCTTGTTTTTAAATGAATTGTGCTAAATTTATAAGTGTATTGTATGTAGATAAAATTACCCATAAAGATTAAAATCCATAAAAATCAAGAATATGAAAAGAGAATGTAATATTTGTTTATTATCATACATACATACAATACACACGCACACACCAACAATACATACATTTCAAAGACTAAAATCTATCCATTCATCCATCCATCCATACATACATACATAAATCTATCCATCCATCCATATATACATACAATATATAAATAAAATACACAAATATATACATTCATACAATACATACATACATATAGAAATACATACATCTAACACCCAAACACAAACACACACACACACAAACACACACACACACATGCATACATAAATGCATAAATACATACATACATTAAATACATACATACATACATACCTATATACAGCTACAGTCGGCGAAAAACCCAACCGTTTAGTCGGTGAACGACAAATGATTGAATGATCTCCCCACTTACAAGAACACTCCACATACCAACTTCATACAATACATTAATACATGCATACATACATACATGTATAGATATACACATACATATATAAAATACATACATACATTTGAAAAAACTAAAATCCATTAATCCATCCGCACATTCATTTATCTACCCATCCATTATTCCATCCATTCATCCATCCGTCCATCAATCCATCCATCAATCCATGCATACATACATACCTACATACATACATACATCCAACCATCCATCCATAAATACATACATATAAAAATTACATACATACAATACATAAATCAATACATACATACATACATTACATACATATAATACGTACATACATACATTGCATACATACATACATACATGACATACATATATTACATACACATTACATTCATACATACATCTATAGTCGAGGAAAAGCCATACCGGCCATCAATAACAAGGATAAATTGCCACGTCGGGGTTGGCGAAAAGCATGCCTACGCCTGGGCAGTGGTAATGGGAGAACGCAACCGCCGGAGCCCTCGCCGGTTTCACTATCTTCACCGATATGCATCCTCTCGACGTTGCCCATACTCGATTGTCCATTTTCTTCTCCTTCTCCTTCCCCCTCTCCCTATTGATCTCTTTTGAACTCTTCATTTGTTCTCTATTCAATTTACTCTACTGTGACCAATGCTGAAATTTTTGTCTCTCTTTCCATTTATTTACAACTGTTTAACCAGTGAACAATGGGTGATTGACTGATCTCCTAACTTACAAAAATACTTCCCATGCCATCTTCATTATTGCTCGCATTGAGGTATTTGATTTCCTACTTTTAGGTTAGCCCTAATTTGGAGTACAAGTAGTTACTTCTGTGAGATTATCCTTATTTGTTGATACATTGATCAAGGTAATCGTGATGTATGTAAATTGTTATCTTTTCAAGGGCTAAGAGGGCTTTAAGCTGAATTTTTCCCAGCTGTACTCGGATCATCAGTATCATGGGGTATATATTTCTTCTTGTAATTGTAAAATGTGAATACCTAAATTTTTTTATAGACCTGCATCAAACATCTAGTCCAGTTAGTTCATTTATTCCTTTGATAGTCACATTGAAAGTTTTGATGAGAAACATTTTTAGCAAATCCTATTATTAAGCACACAACATTTTTATTGCATTTTGACTTAGATTATAACATATTGCATGTTTGGTTGCAAAGTATAGAAATAGAAAGGCAAACCGAACCAAGATAGAATAGTTTAAATATGGAGGAAATGAAATGTTTGTGTCCTTCGAGGAGGGTGTGATAGGATGAATTCTCGTTTTATAAACCATGGATAGTATGGGAATGAAATCAAATTTTCAACAGAAAATGAGAGAGCAGGAGTTGGGTTTCACGTTATGATAAATGAAGAAGTATAATGTAAAAAATGGACCAGATTCGGTAATTAATTTTCTTTTTCCGTTTCCAACATTTTCGACCAAACCGACCAATCTATCTTATAACAGTAATGTTTGATGTATTGTCAAAAAGTTGATGAGATACACAAGCGTAAAAAGGAAGAGGAATAAGAATCAAGTGCTTCTCATTCATTCGTGTTTCTTCATTTTGTTTAGAGGGTTGCAATGTAGTTCCAAATAGTGAAAGATTATTGTCCTTCCAGCTATGGCAGGGCAAAGGAAAGATATTCAAGTAACAAGGATGACACATTGAGCCTAGGGCTTCATCTTGTTTCAACTACGGAAGTAGGTACGTGCTTTGGTTAGTATGCAAGCTTTATGATCTCTGTTACATAAATTTTATAGATTTAAGTTTTTAGATGCATTTCTTGAAGGAACATACAAGCATCACATATTGTAGGATTTATTCTCGTAGGAGGGAGGAAGAAAGGAAAATAGTTTTCTCCTTTTGCATATGTTTTCATGTTGATTGATTAATTAAAAAGCTTTGGGTAGCAAGCTCGAGGGGTTTTATGATGTATAATTTATGTGTTTTTTTTGTGACATTTGCTTGGCTCGTTACTTTGGTTTCCCAGTGCCAATATTTTAGATTTTAGTTCAAATGACGAGTGTCTATATTATATACTTGACAACTCTAATTGCTTCCTTTGCAGGTTTTATTGTGTATAAATCCTATTTGGCTTGTAAAAATTAGATTGCAGCTTCAAAACCCTCTTCATCACACTCATCGATATTTTGGAGTTTATGCATCGTCTGGTTTCTTTCTTGTGTTGTTCATTTATGCACATGGCTTTCGTTCAATGACACTTTTTCTTTATTTGCTAAAGTAGGTTTCTCATGGTGCCATATAGTTCATAGCATATGAAGAACTGTGTAAAGCTATTGTAGATCTGAAATCTGGTAGGAGTGGAAACGTTAGGGATGATGCTGTTTTGGAGAGTACCAGTAAATACTGGTTAAAACATTTATAAAAACCTTATTATCTTTGCATATATAAACAAGAATTTTTTTTAATTCTTATCGCACATGTTCCTACACATGCTTTTATTATGTTCATTTCTCTTTTGTTGATCATAACTCTTCTTGCTTGTGTTTAGCAGGTCGTTCGAGCAAGACTACATGTATTAATATGAGAGGATAACGTAAAGCTAAATGTCAATATAATAATTAAAATAATAATAATAACTGAGAGGCTACATTTGTTAATATTTGTCTTGCTTTATAATTTGAACTATATATTAGATGTTTATAGTTGTATATAATGATAGACGGTACGCAGATAGCTAACATGTTATCAAATAAACAGGTCGGTAAGACCCGCTCTCATCGAAACCTTTCAAAATGTATAAAGTATACCAAAACAATTGCCAAAGATTTTTACAAGCCTGGATACCTAGTATTCCTACACTACAAATAATTACCAAAAATATATATATAAAGTATATCAATGTTTTAGAAACAAGGTTTCTTGAGTAGTGGAAACCTATATTATGGTTCCGGTTTAAATAACACTCTCTAGTCATTTTCTTAGCTGATGGGGGACTAACCTTTTCGGATCTTCCTGATCCAATTGTAGATTTGCCTGTTTAGCTATTCCACTCACTCTAGTGATGCTCAGGATTTCACTCTTGTGGCTTCTACAAGTATAAGGGCTCTCGTGGTTACTACAAGGCCATCATGCCAAGTTTACTGATGAATGTTCCAGCCTTTTTAATATCTTTCATTGTGTATGAAAATGTTTGGAAGACACTGGAAATGTTGAGAACGGTTTGAGATATCCTCGCAACCTTGCTACTTGTGCCTCTTCATATATTGCTCTTGATTTCTATTGTTTTTGCATGAGGTCTATGTATGCTATTGTGATGCTTAGGAAACCCATAAAGATTCTAACCCATTATATAAGCTCGATTAAGTATAATGTTTTTCCCTTTCTCCAGAAGGCCTCTGGTCCTATACATTTTGTTGTATGCTAGGCCATGTTTACCCATTGTTGGATAATGAACCTGCTGGAACCTGCGAAAAGCAACAACTCCTGAAAAGGCGTTAGTGGATGTAGGCCGAACTGTGTTTCTGTGAAGGGGCAAGGGCTGCGGTGAAGCGTGGTACGGGAGCCACTAAATGAGAAACGCATTTGCCCCCGACAGTGGTGCAGATCGTATGCGAGGCAACGCCCCCCAAGGATTTCACCGGCTTCTCTCACATGTGCACTCAAGGGAGGGAAGTTGGAACTCTGGAACAGGGGCTCAGAATGGGAAAAGGGTAGGAGAAAACAGGAGAGGGAGAGAGGCGACTGTGTTCGCTGTGTGTTTGAAACCCAGCCCTCGACCCTCCTTATATAGCCGCAGAGATCAACCCTTCGCCCGCTAGAAAAAATCCGCGGAGGAAGATTCTGCTCTATCTTTAGAAGATCGTGGCTATTCAAAACGGTTTTCAAAGATAAGTTTTCCGAAAAGATATTTTTCGCAAAAGTTTAACTCCCATCTCGGAGCACGAGCACGAGCCGAGCCGGACGGACGGCGGCGGGCGCGCGTGTGGATGCCCCATCTCTTCATCTACCTCTCAATGTAGGTAGTGGAAGAGTCTCCTTAAAAACCCTTTACGATACCTTTGAACTTCCCATGTGGAAGTCCAAAGGGCACATTCCTTAAAACCACCTTCTAAATGCATTATCTTCAACACCCATATCAGGTTACGTCTTAGATACTTAAACCGTTACATCAACTTTGCAATCCAATTTACTTTCTCCTAAAATACATTCAAACATCCATGCAACCCTCTTATAGTACCTAGTAGCTCTCCTATTATTTTCTATCCATATCAAATTATATTGGGTTTGCTATATACACGGTTTTATTGGGTTTGCTATATACACGGTTTTCAACGTTGGCTTATAGTGTCGGTGAATTTTTCATCAGATATTTTGTTGACACAAAAAGTCAACGTTGAAAAGTTATTTTCAGTCGACACCAGTGTTCTAAATATCGGATATATCGGCGATATATCAGGGATATTTAGAATCCGCTACGATATCGGAATATCGGGTTAAAAATATCGGTCAATGCCAGATATCGGGTCAACGCCGATATATCGGGTCAATATCGGGTTGACCAATATATCGATATGCAAAAACGACGTCGTTTTATAATATTTGGAAAAAAAAAATTGATAGGTTTTCATTCTCTGAAGTCTGAACTGTTTGAACAGGGGCCAAGTCGGGGTTAGGTGACAAGAGGAAAACCTGTCGTTGTTCTTGCCAAAGAATACTCAAACTCACAACTAGTATAGTGTGTAAGCAAGAGATCGATCCACAGAGAAATCTATTCAATTCAAGTATCAATTCTAATCGCTAGTAAGAATATGGGGGGTTTTTGGTGTGAAAAGGTCCGCCTTTTATCAAAGCGGAAGTAAGCAAACAAAGTAAAAAGATTGTATAATGCAGTGGAGAGAAATAGGTTCACCTACAATTTATCACTTCGATTGATGAATTCGATCCTTTTTCCAGCCTCTAGTTCTTGTCTTTTCCTATCAATGTCCTTGTCCAGATCTTAGGTAGATTACTAGTCCTACGAGTCCTAGTAACCCTTATCTCTAAATAACCCTAACACGGTTAAGATTCAACCTAGAGATAGCATTAAGATTATGAATTAACCAAGGTACACATAATATCAAGCTACGAGTCGATATTCAACATGTATTCAACTTCCTACACATCCAATTAGTCATACGAGTCCTAAAGGGATATGATTGCCACTTGAGTTAAGGTTCGCTACGAGGAATCTACAAAACCCTAGCAATTGAATGAATCTACTCTAACTAGTCGATCAGGCCAGAGAGAATAAAAGACATTCAAGCAATTAAGCACAAAGAAGTCAAAACATTGGAATAGGAATAAGAACTAGATTAAGAAACTCACAATTCAACAATCAAAGATCCAAGCGGTAGGCGAAACCTTGAGAGTTTAGTTGCTCATGCTCAACGGCCCTCTCAACAATGGAATAATGTGCATCAGGTTAATGAAATAATAAACTAGAAAAGTCTTATAAAGCCTCTAACAAGTCGGCCAAATGAAACAAAAACCCTAATTAAAGTCCAACTCTGAACGGCGTGTTTCTGCGAGGGCCGCGGGGCAGCTAACCCAGGCCGCGGGGCGGCCGGCGATCAGCGAAATCGCTCGTCAGAGGTTCGGGCCGCGGGGCGGCTTTTACTGTTCACAACCATTTTTCCGTTTCGAATTTGGTCTCGATGTCAACACGAAAGTTGTAGATCTCGAAGAGAGCTTTCCAACGCGTGGTTATAATAGTCAATCGGACCACCGAGGCCTCCAAAAAGTGCAGAACAAGTTCAGCATGTCTGGCGACAACTTCTGCTTACTTGTTTTTCACTTAGGCTCTCTAACTTCGATTCCGCTCCCGGGCTCTTCACTTTTCCTCCTCATTTTCACTCTTCTTTCATCCATGAGCTTTCTCATTCCTTCTCGGATCCACATATACCTGAAATAATCCATAAAAGCGTGTAGATTCCGACTCTACCAACAAAACGAGTATAAATGCAAATCTAGCTTAAACTATGCATTATGCACATCTAAATCATGCTAAATGCAACCCAATATGCCTACCTAAATGCATGCTATCATTAGGTCACCTTTGCTTTCTTCAGTTCCCTTGCGAACGTTCTGCGTACAGTGACCTCGCTTCCCTTGTTCGCCGCTCTCAGCTGTTCAAGCTTCTCTGACCACCGTCGCACTGCGCCCCTGCAGTGCTTCATCTTCTTCATTCTCTTTTTGTCTGAAGGCAACGTCGGCAAGTAAATCTGAAACCCTAAGTGAATGTGTTGAATTCCCCTTTCGATTTTTAGTTGAATGAATGCGTTGAATTGATTAATTGGCTTCGATTTGGGATGTTTACTGATAGATAAGTTTTGATTTCGAATGGGTTTCGATTTGGTTAGATGAATGTGTTCTGACTTCTAAAATTCTGAATTTGGGAGGCTTCGGTTTGGTTAAATGATAAATTTAGATTTTGAATGAGTGTGTTCTGAATTTGAGAGGTAAGAGGTTGACTCATTGCATTTATAATGGCAGATGCGTTGTAAACTTATCAATTTCATGTGTATTTTAACATTTTTAAATATAAATATTTTATATTATATTATATTTATATTTATATTTAAAAATTAGCGTAACCGATAAATCCGATATATCTCGATATATCCTCGATATATCATTTTTACTCGTAACCGATACAACCCCAATAGGCGATATTTAGAACCTTGGTCGACACTGGAAGCATATGAATGATCGTGTGTTAAGTGAAAAAATTGATCGTGCGTATAGTAGCCCCCAGTTATATCTATACATGTTTCTGTGGGTGTGTGTGGGTAGGTGCGTGCACGGTGTGCTACATGTGTGAAACTAATGTTAATAACGGAATAGTTAGATTAGAAGCAGTGTGTTTTTTTGAAAAGTTATCAATTAACAAATGTGAATATTGAATTTCTAACCAGGGAGAATCAATTTATAACGTTGAAATTTAAAAACAAAGCCCGAGAAATAGTTGTTGTTTTGTTATATTTACGCCTCTCTTCAAGAGGGGGGGACAAATGTTTTGGTCGAAACATATGATTTATATTTTGAGCATTTTAATCAATTGCCTCGATTTAGACACATGAGCACAAGTTATACGTAATCTACATTGACATTTTGATATTCGTTGCATCATCCAAAATATTCATAGGCTCACAAGATTAGGATATGTGGCACTACAAGATCAAAGGATCCTAGGTCATTGTGCATATATATACTCTTGTAAATTCCTTATTAAAGTAATGAAATAGAAATAATGGTAAGTTATATTTTTAGTCCATAACCTTTATCATTTGTTTCATTCTAGACCTAAACCTTCAAAACGTTCCAATATAAGTAGTCTTTAACCTTTCCATCTCATTTCATTTTAATCCATAATATTTCAAATATTGCAAAATAGTCCAAACATTATATTTTTGTTCATTTTGGTCCAAACATTAGGGTTTATATTGGAGCGACTCCTTGAATTTGGTAAATAAAGTGCGGTCATCCGGGGTTCGAAATGGGGACCTATAGGTATTAGGTACAAGTCCTTTTCGATTGAGTCATTCCGGAATGGTTATATTGGAGCCACTCTATCATCGAAGTGGAGACTTGATTACCACTGCAAGTGACGTCAAAGAACACAACGACCTCCTATATACTGGATCCGTTGTCAGCCCTTTTATTTTAATATCAAACAATTAGATCTATAGGATTATTTGGGTTTGATTTTTTTATATCTGTATATATGTACACATATATACAGAAATATATGTTATCTCATTGAATCAATGCAAACAAGTTTGGGTTTTTCAGTCCTACGTACATATTTTATCACATAAAATATAACCCCTAATTATCGATCTTAATACTCTACTCAATTTCGGGTTTTCACCTGTATAATTCATGTCAGGTAGGTCGAGTGTTGATCGAGCCATGTAACACGTTGAAGGATCAATGAGGCTGATGCAACAACAAGAGGCATTTTACAACGATCATCAGTGTCAATACAATTCACTGAGCTCAACTACATTAGATGTTACAAAATTACAACAAACAATAACATTTTCTCCATAGCTAGTTAGCTACCCACTACTTCAAGTCAGCTGTATGGATTACTAGTGTTTCCTCTCCCATTTGCCCTCGCGTCTTCCATCTCGCTCTCTCCTTTCCGCTGCCTGCCTAGACTTTACGCATCTTGATATGTGCCTTTGCGAAGAACTGAATCCGCCAACATGGTCATCGAATGCTGAGCCCAACTCAGGATCTCCAGTACTACCTGTTTCATTTACATTAAAATTGTCATGTTTTGGAAAGATTGGAAACTACTTTTCAATAACAATCATCATGTCACAATCTGCGAAAATGGCAGGCAGGCGCGTAGCCAGTCTTCCAGATTCACACCTTTGTTGCACCCCTACTCGGGTTTGGTTCATTCCTAGGAAACCCCAATTATTAAAACTAAATCTAATCTTATCCAGACCTAAGCAAACAACAACATTATGGAATTCCTATCTAGCCTGATTCATAATTCCATACCAAAATCCAAATTAGAACCAAATACTAATAAAACCGAAAAGAATCTCAAAAGTCTCAGGTGCTTACCTGTATCTCCTGAGTCAATGTTCTCCTCATATTCATCCGATTGATCACGTGCTTGCAAGATGGTTGGAACCTGGCCTGAAAGTGTTCGTTGTCCAGAAAGAACTACCGTTGGCATAGAAGTGATGGTCGAACTGCTAATTTATACCATCCTTCTCCTTGTAACGATCCCGTGGACGGCTATATGCACAAAGAAAAATGATTGCTTAGTTTAAATAAAATAAATGAATCCGGGTAAACTTGCCTAGAAGATGGTTAGATCATGTATGAGGATGAATGAAAAAGTAAGGCTGAATGGAGGGATGGTTGGTTTTCAAAATGGGAGATTCAGTCATTCCTTTAATGAATAGTTCCAACCAAATACCTGGTTTCAGTGAGATCCCTACTTTCCCAAGAAACATATGAAACGGCTGAAACATGCCTTGAACATGTTCAAAGACTGTCAAAACAGTTTATGTGTTCCATTTGTGTAAAGCAATGTTATTTTGATTTTGAATATGAAAACTGGATACCTGTGCACTGATGAAAATTCTCGCCGTGATCCTCGAACTCCAGAGTCTATGTGCTCTAGCTCCCGTTGAAGTTCTCTCTACACCAAGAATGAATGGTTAGAGGCAATGCATATTACTCAATAAAATGCAATATGGAGAAGGCCCAAAATCTTGACTTGTACAAGGCAATCAACTTCATCTTTTGGAATGTTTAAAAGGAACAAAATAGCTTCCAACAGTATAGGGGGAGATCTGTCTAACAGCTAAGGTATAGGTTAATGAAGAATATACTGATAAGAGAGATGTTGGACAGCTTCAAGGCCTAACTAAGAACTCAAGCCTTTAAGGTTATTTTTCAAAAGAACCATCCTAAATGGCAAAACTGTCTTTCCAAGACAAAATAGCTGAATCATCATGGAGTAGCACTTCATGTGAGCCCCCAAGCCTGTTTCTACTCTCAAATGCTACATAAATGAGCTTCAATAAGCATATGCCCATAATTCCATCACTGAGTGCTGTTTTAATCAGTATAGTGTTCTTTAGTAGATTTCACATTACACTCGCAACAAACAAGCTTGAGCATCTACTCTACTGTCCCTCTCTTTTCACTCCTAAGTCCTAACTCGTTTTCTCCCTCTTAAATAGGATGACAGTATATAAAGACAATAGCACATTCCCAAGATATAAATAAATATCTCCACAATGAATCCTGTAAGCTGCAACACTAAACCTGGTTTGGCTCTGCATTTACTTTTTCTTCGTCATAATCGCAGTTTCCACCTGATACACAAGGAAACATATCATAACAGACAAAGGTTGAAGGTTATTCCTACCTGTGTTTGCTTCTCTTTCTCTAAATTGAGATTGTATCGAAGTTCATTGGTTTTCGCACGTTCAAGCTCTAGAGACTGCTCCCTCTCAACTTCTCTTTCAGATTCCAATATCCTTTGCCTAGAGAAAAATGTGGAGAAAAAAGTGAACATTGATGTAGCAAAACTAAAGCATCCAATAGGATGAAAAAGGTGAACATCATGAAGAGAAACCTATCAAGTTCTTGCAGAAGTTCTGCTTCCCGTAAAGCTGCTTCCTCGAGACGTTTTTGGCGTGTACGCATCAACATAAGTTTCTGTTGTCTCCGAGCAATAATTTCCATCCTAATTCTGGATCTTTCCCTGGAAAAGTCAAGATGGATTTTAAGTGCAATGAGATCGAAATAAAAAATAAGATTTCAACTAAGCATTTAAGCATATGAAACCATGCGCCCCATACGCCTAGTTGAAGAATAATGCAATGTGAAAGAGCATTTTTTATTTTGGGTCTGAACAAGTCCAGTTAAATATCAAGTGCCGAATAATATACTTAGCATTGAGAGATTACCGCTTGTTCAAAGAAGATAAACGAAACAAGCCAGAAATTAAACAAGAAATCAGGACCTGAATTTACACCTTTTAACAATCATCTACTAGTTTGTTGGCCACAACTTTGATGGGCAAAATAAAAGAGATGTCCTTCATACAATGACCAGTATCCCTGACTGGCATCACAGATATAACAATATCCATGATTAGACAAACATGGGTAACCCCATAGATCCCATGGTAATGGATAGTGCACCACCCACATATGAGCCCCCACTTATCCTTACTAGCTAAAACCTTTCAGCCTCTCCCTTGTTCTTATCCTACAAAGTATCAACCCATCAATAGCGATGCGTTGCCACGTCTTGCTAAATGTTGGTTCCCTTTCAGATGCTGCTCAGTAATGCTACAAATTCCCTCACGTGAAGAACTCACATTCCCTTCCCTTCCCTTTCTTCTGGGGTCTTAAAACTCTCACACATTCGAAAGCACCCCTAACATGAATTGGGATGTGTAGATATGGTACCCTCATCCACGTCTCTCATTCAAGTCCTCAGAATGGAGCATTTTGCCCCTTATAAGGCCTACTACTTGGTGTGAAGCAAACAATTACTTATTCAGAACAAAAGTTTTAATTAAAAAAAAAGCACCAAAAGTTATTGAGCAACAATCGCACTGACACAATATTGATACAAGGTCAAATTATCACAAAATGAACCCCTGAGCAACAATCGCACAGCCACAACAATATTCATACAAGGTCAATTCTTTCTACAACAAATGATCCCACAAACTAAAAGATTCACTTTTCTTTTCCTTTCTCCATAGGTTGTAGAAGTCCTTTTAAGCAAGTCTGTTTTCCATGAGGATATCTTATTCTTTTTCAGTATACTATGTTCCACTGTTTATCTCATAATACAACAGCAACAACAATATGTCATAAAAAATTGTTTTTATTAGAAAATAGAAAAGATAGTTGAAATTATTGTTTTCGAAATACCCTAAAATTCGCATCACAACTTGCAATTATCCAATAACATTTCATTTCAAGAGTTACTTAAGAGAGACATTGTATCCATCAGTGTTCAATATGATAATACTATGACACCCCACATAGAAAGTAAAAGGAAAGACATACACTGAGCGAATAGAGTCTTTAATTTGTTGAAGTCGATCTTGATCAGCATCCTTGTTATGAGCTGTGGAGAGAAACAATAAAGTCGATAACAAAAGCAATAATTGATCAAAACATATAAATATTTTTACACGATTTATAGGCAAGAGTTTTTATTAGGACCACTTGTCATTCTCTAGTCCATACGAAGTTTAAAAATTATAACAGCCCCTTAAGAAAGGCTATGATGTCACAAGTAGCAAGACAATAGAATGCTTTTCACCCTCCCTTTTTTTAGTCTATACCACAATTCTTATTTCAATGCTCACTCTCCATCTCTCTTTTCATCCCTTTTCTCTCTCAAGAAAATATTTTTATTCAAATGTCATTTCCTGAGAGAGAGGGAGGGAAGGAGCTAGTGCTTCCAATGAGCTGGATGCTTTTCTCTGCATGAAATTCCCCATATTTAATTTGATTGGAGATGAAGTTCAGTCAGATCTATAGGAAGTTTTTGGAGAGATATTGGACTCAAGTCACTTAACGCTTCAGGGCTATGAACCAGTATTATTCCCCATATGAAGTAATGTTGGAAAAAGGTACTTCAGTGTTTCATATGAAATCAACAGCCAAGTAATAAAAATCTTAAGAAGGTCTTGATATACCGAGGAATATTTCTTAGGGGCGGTTACATGAAAGGAGAAAGATTCGTAACAATGATTTTCTGTAAACCTCATTCGTTTTTTACTTCTTCTACTGCAATTAATTTCATAATTTCTTTCAAATTGAATGAAGTTAAAACAAAGAATTACTTTGAATGCCCATTCTCAGCTCAGGTTTGGGGGGAATTTAGAGAGTGGCTTGAGATTATACGGGGACAATGTCCACCCTTGCAAGTGCTACTAAATGGTTGAAGGAGGCCCGTGGATAATCTTAGCTTGGCAAATTCAAATGCCTTTCCCTAGTGAGAATGTTGTTCATTTGATCAAAACATATTTCAAGGATGGTAAGGATAACCTTATATACATGTCTTGATCAAATGAACAAGATTCTCAATACTAAAGATAAGGTTTTAAAAAACTTCAGGTGCTTTGTCTTGAACCTTTTGTCACACACATAAGTTCTTTGTCTACTTGGCTTATTAGGGCTTCATTGTCTTTCCCTTGTAAGCCATCTTGTGGCATATCCTGTGGTATGCTCCATGAATTTGTAACCTTTTGATCTTTTAATATATACTTACCTTTGGATGAAAAAAATAACTAAAATGAAGTTGTTTGAACTTGAAAATATGAATAATTTGTTGGTACTAAATAGCCAAAAGAAAACGGTAATCAAATTTGATACTTACAATCAGAGTCTGCATATGATTCTTGTTCATTCTGAATGATCTCTATCTCCAGCTCTGCCTCCTCAAGCTCCTGCAGAAATCATCCTCACAAAGTTTAGAATGAGAATCGAGAAAAGGATAAGAAAACAAATGTGAATACAGAAATGTTGTCAAGAGGGTCAGGAAATGATACCCTAGTTTTTTGTTCAGCTTCATCTTCAAATACATCAAAGTATGCTTGAACAGAAGTTAGATTTGAAAGAACCTAAAAATGTAAAAAGGTATCATAAACATCAGGTGCAAGCATAAACCAATGACCACTAAGAAGCTAAAAGAAAACCTGACAAAGCATCAATTCTCCAGGCTCTAGCAGCCACAAGTCAGATAAAGCATCATTATCAAATAATCTCCCTTGAGAGATAGGGAAGGGGAATCACTGAAACAGGATGGTCCATGAATATTAATTTCTCACATATCCTCAAATTTTTCATTCTCAAGAATAAGAATGTATGAGCAGTTTCCATGGGAACTAACTTGGGAGTGCTAGTGAGTGTGCTAAAGTGATCATTGATTCTTGTAAACCTAGAATGTTAGCTAAATACAATTTCTCTAACAGCGGTGAGAAAAATTGGCGTAGGTTTCTTTTGACGTAGTGTTTGTTCATGGGTGGTTTTCTTTGGCTTGCTTTTTGGGGGATGTATAGATCCACTCGTGATGTTGCCTAAATTACCTCCTATGTCAGGTTGATGGGCTTTGGAGACCCTTTATGGTTTTACTCTAGACCCTTTGTATGGTCTACATCTTTGATAACTGTCACCTCGGTCTGCAATATATTTACCAATTCAAAACTTGGGAAAATTACATCTCTTTGAACAATGTACCACCTTTTTACGAGCTCTCCACATCATGTCCACACTGGTTAATGATTCCTTCTAGGAGTAAGTTACCTATACTATTCATAAATTTTCATGCTAGAACCGATTCATATTTCAAGGATGCCAAGATTTTGGCATCAAGATCCTTCTACACTGTTCCTTGCATTTCTCCCCCCAAAGGATCTTAACCTTCGCCTCCAAACCCTTTACCTCTCCTTTACCTTGTTGTTCCCTCAAAGAAAAAGCTTTTGTTTGGTTTGCTGTTCATTACACTGTTGCTGGAAAATACTTTGTGGGCAATATTATTCTGTATTATAGGATAGTATTGTGATCTTAGTTGGTTTAGTTGTGTTTTACATGCCAAAAAGGATTTTCAAAGCAAGACCTGATGTTGTGAACAATACTCTCTTTTTTTTTGGTGAACACAATACTATCTTTTGATATTGTGGAAATTCCCTTGTGGCTTACTTTGGATTAAGGATTTATCTTGCATTCTGGTGGACCCAGCCATGTATTTGTACAAAGATTATACAAACACGAGAAATGACAGTTTCACGCAGGAGTTACGAACATGGGAAGAAGGAAATGGACATGATAGGGCACAGGAATGCAATGACATGGTAGTTTTTGTGCATCCTACAGATCCAGAAACTAGGGCTAAAATTACCCAACATCAGTTTGATCTTGTGACTGTCCTCTTTTGGTGTGTTTGATTTGTTCTTCTTTGTGCAGAGCATTCTTCAAAGAATGCCCATACGCTTAATGCACATTATTTTTTCATAGCAATTAACGTTTGAAGAAAGAGAAAATCACATTAGTGAGAAAGTATTACACAACCAGTAGGGTAAAAGGCTTTTTTCTGCTTATTACCTGAAAAACTGAATCACGAGTGCTACCAAAATGTGGATCAAGGTGCTCCCCAGGACATGTTAAAAGTACTTCTTTCAGCACCTACATGTCACAACATCCAACTTAGGTCATTAGAAGTGCATTTTCATCTATGTAGATTAAAAATTAGAACCAACAAAAATAAATATGCCAATCTAAGCAAACAGTCATGACTGGATAACAGGCACGCAGTAATAGTAAGTTGGTTACACCTTGGGTAGATATACAAATATACCTCTTTGGCATCATGGCCTTCAGCTCGAACCTTGCACAAAGCTTGGCAAATTCTCTTCTCTGCATCCTCAACCACTCATTTTTTTTAAAATAAAAAATGCATACAAGGGCACAAAGAGGCAGAGAATGATAAGGAACCATAGTAACACATTTAATGTGATGATCATATTAAAAATAAAACTTTCCACCTGAGAATAATCTCCAGACGTGGAGCTTTTAACTTAATATGGATATGTAATATATGCAACAGATAGTTTTGTTCAAGCAAAATAGACAACCTTCACCAACAATACGTGTGCTTATTAGTCACTTCAGATTCTGAAGTTCAGAACATTGTCTTTCAAGCAAATCATTCAACAGTTACTCGAAAATTTTGAATATGATTCTCCAGGAGGCATGCCAAATACCAAGTGATGTCACAAAACCAACAACAGCATCAACCCAATATACAACACCAACAACAACACATAATTTGATGATACTATCATGTTGCTCCAACAACAAACTTTACAAAACAAGCATGTAAATTGAACTGCATGTAGACCATCTCAAACTAAGAAATATATGGAAAAGCATCAAAGCTTTTATATAACATAGGAGTTTTAAAGTAGAGATGATTAATCTGAAAAAGAAGAAATAAAACTTTACCAGCTTTAGACAATGCAATGCTCTCAACATATCTCCAAACATTTGCTGGAATAACAGAAGTCTCTTCAACTGGAGAATAAAGGCATATTCCAACAATAAGGGACAACAGAAGTTTCATAAACAGGCCCTCAGCCATTCGACATGCAGTAATGTCGAAACCAAGGAAAAGGGTATCCGTCGTTGCAAGAAATGCTTGTAACTGATGGTGCTCAACAAATGGAATATACTGCACAAGAAGAGCCATTGCGATAGTCCTCAAAGGCAAACACATCTCAGAAGAAGCCATAACTGTTAGCTGATCCCAAGTACTTGAAACAACGCGTGAAATTACGGTGTCGGAGACAGATAAAACCTTGTTATGTGTAGCTAACTTGTCAAAAGACAATGCTGTGAATATTATGTCCCCGTCATTCACGTCTAATCCCATGAGTTGAGATAAATAACGAAGAGCTATCAAACGTTGTTCAGGCTCAGGATGACTCAACATTTCAGACAGCAGATTAATCAAAGAAGTCCCACATTCATTCATGAGGATACCTTTTGCAAATAAACTACACAGCCATCTGTTGGTTTGTAGACACCATGAAATCCTTGGTGCAAAGTTCATTAAATGTTTCATAGCAGAGCAAACTAAAACAATAACATTATCTAGGCCACCCAGTGTTGGTATTCTAAGTAGACAATCAATGAGAGTAGATGCAACTTCCCAGAAACAATTTTCAAGGATAGAATCAACATTTTTTGCAAGCGATTCTAAGCTTAGGTTCCAAGAAATCAATGACTGATTTTCAGATGTGAGGACAGCAGAACTCCCATTGTCAGAAGCTGCCCTGCTAGGAAGATTATGAACAGCAGCAGACAAGTATCTTGAGTACACGAGACATTGTGCTGAGGAAACAGCCAGCTTTCTTGAGAGTTGATGATGGAGTTTCCAACAGCGCTCAATCGACGCGTTGAGTTTCAGAATGAGAGTTTCTAGTTGTGTTGACAACTCTGTTATCTCCTCTGGCATGAAAACTTGAAAAGACTTAGTAGATTTACCAGTATCAGTCTTATCTGTTACCACTGTAGAAATTGTCTGGGAACCATGACCGAGAATCAGAATCATCATCAAGTAAATCAGTCACGACAATGCCTGATAGGGGAATGGGAATGACACCAAGGTTTCTCAAGTTCTCAACTAATAGCTTTTTGCAACTCTCAAGAAGTTGCTCAAAGGCACAAAGGTAGTCATGGAAGGAAGTTGTTGGTTCAGTAGCAGCAAAACCAACCCACTCCAACGATGACAGCAACAGATCCCTTAAACGCACAAAAGACAAATCCTGTACAAAAGAACTCAAAACAAAAATTACAAGTGCCACCTTCACACTTCCATTTTCACCATGCGCTTCAACTTTTTTCATCACTTGTGTAAATAGTTCATCGAAGCACAATGACTCAAAATTATGGGACGAATCGTCATTCAGCAGTCTTTCTTCCTCTGAAACCAAATGCAGAGAATATACAATGATTGGCTTTAGCAGAGCCAATACTGAGTGCAAGAACGACACATCACTATAAGGTCTTCTACATATATATCCAAGCAATTGCAGTACTCTAGGGACCTCAGGAACAATTGCCTCCATATGTTCAGTTACAATAGCTTCAAGTACAAATAGAATGACAGCCCTTGCATTTTTTGCATAACACCCTTTAGAAAGAACGTAATTACCTTTGGAAGTAGTATTATCTATTTTTTCATGAAATGGTGATTGACACAGGTCAGACAGCCAACACAATATCTCAGGAATTGCAGTTGAAGCAATAGACTTCAATTGCGATGCCACGGCTCTCAAAACAGTCTCCCCAAATGATCGAAATTTTTTATGCATATCAGGAAAGAAGAAACTCACATCAGGATATAAAACGGAAAATGCCAAGTCTCTACCACATTCTTAAGGATCCTTGGGTTCTTTTGCCTGCATGACTTCAGATTGCTTAGACTTCAACGAATGCTTATTGATACTATCACCGACCATGGCAAGATCATCAGCATATATGGACAGTAGATACGTGAGTTGAGACAGATCTGTAGCAAGGAACAGACGCTCCTCAAGGTACAAGTTAGCATTGCGTGACACTGCCATCCAACCTAGATAACGAACCAATGGAAATGGAGAAGAAGAGAACGCTTCTATTTTCTGTAACCAGGCCAATGGGGGAACCAAATTTCCATATTGAAGGCCATGAAAACTTTTTCTACTGTTCAGTCTTCTGCCTCCACCACTTGAGGCAATGATTAGGCTTTGAAGAAGCTCCCATCGCCTTTGCACCCTGTATAAAGTATCAGAAGTCAATAGTAATCTACCTTCCTTATGTTGTTTAAACATTGACGCCAAACACTTGTTAAGGTCTTCAACAGAGCCTAAAATGATGTCAATCACAGATTCAGGGGCACAGGACAGCTTAGTGGCCGAGTGCAACAAGAAAACAAGTGCTTGAATCAATGTTTCATGCATGGAATGCTGCTCCTTCTGTAGTTGCTTGATAAGAAAGTCGCACAATAAATATTGATTTATTCGAACCAAGGTGATTGCATCTGCTGATTCGTCGTTACCATCAGAGCGGTTAACTTGTTCACCTCCACAAATCTTATCAAGGGATTGTTCTTCATCTGACACCTTGCTGTGATAGGCTCTTTCCATTTGAGCAGCCTGAATCAATATCTGGACAAACACACTGTCTCTCCTCCTTTCAAGCTGAGCTACTGTCTCCAAATTGCAGCTATTTTTGCCAAAAACTTTCTTCATTTCCACAATTTCAAGCCTTTTTGGAACATTACACTCATGAAGCTTCAACTGGTTATAGATTTTGGAAGCTTCAGGAGAAGACAACATCAAAAAAGGATTTATATAGCACTCTGCAGACAGAAGCAAAGCATCTATGGCAGCATTATGAGCCTCAAGGTTAATATGATTCTGCAAGTGCATATCGAAAGCAATACGCCGAAACTCAGAAGCTCGTAGTTTGCAGTCCTCATAGCTCAATAGTTGGGTATAATCCACTTGCAAGTTATAGAAATCTAAATGCTTCAGCAGATATTCAGCACTCAAGTTTTCATTCAGTATCAACTTAGCATTGGAATCAGAACTATTTGGGCCAGCGGTGATTGGATATTTTTCCAGTGATAGGGTTTTCAAAGAATCGGGCACAAAAAGGAGATTAGCATCTTCATTAAGATCCCTCTTTACAACCACGTCCGTAATATCACCACTGTTAACTTGGCCACTGGATTTTACAGTACTTTCTCCCAGAGCAAGAGTAGGCAATGAATTAACTGAAGTTACTTCTTCGACATTGGTCACAGGACATTTGCAAAAATCAATCCCAGCAGGCAATCGCATGTGAGGGTCCAAAACTGAGAGAATGACACTGGACAGGAGGATGAACAATTGGCATCAATACTACAGGTCCCGGAAAAAAAAAATATGAAGATTCTCCCCATAGCTTCATTAGTTTATCAGTCTTCCAGTTAAAAACTAAGACAGGTGACAATGCATATTCTAAGTAACTGATTAGAGATCTTTACAGAAATCTTGACCGGGGAGAAAATGATAAAGTTGGGCAGTTGAAAAGTTTGGTGAAGCATTATAAAAAGAAACCACCATACCTTGATGAGACTACATGGATTTTTCACAATTCCTAATGCAACTTTCTGACCCTATTAGATTATTACACCTTTCTTCTAGATGGGAAGCAAACAAGTCCCTGAATGATTATACTGATTTTGTTAGAACCTTAATGAATGATATGCATTCCTATCTATGGAGTACTAGATTTTATGGGCTCATCGTTCAAATGGTAATGATTTGGTGAGCAGGAAAGACAATAATAAGATGGTATCGTTTGGATGGTATCATTAGGCAAACAGGAATGTCTATTGAAGATGGAACCTTATGCTTAGTAAATTTCCAAGAAATGTGGTAACGTGTTCGCTGGTAAAATAGCCATGTTTATAACAATACTTGTCAAGTTATCATAACATTTCTGAGTTTTTTCATAGAAATGGTAGCCAATGATGGAAAGTAAAAAGAGGCAACTAACCACATGTGAGTAAATGTTACCTAGGAGGTACAGACCCACGTCTCCATTCAAGTTCCAAGTAAAGAAGAATTGAAGGCTTTCTTACTGCAGCCCTAATCACATTAAGTGCAACTGCACAAGTATGTTCCTCGTCCACAAGGAATAACTCAGACACATTACTCAAGTCTATCATGGATTCGGAGAGAGAAACAATTGGCTGAAGAAACCTCTCCAACATTTCCATAAGAAACAAAATACTGTGCTTCACTTCATGAGATTTCAAAACATAGAAGCAGTGGCAGATTACATATAGTAGTGTAGTTTACAGAAAGCCTTACCTACTCTTTTGTTTCTTGGTGGTTAGCTGAAAATTTGAATGTGTTGGTAAATCCTGCAAGCCCAAAGTAAAATTATAGGGAATTACCTTGAATTTAGCCATCAGGTCATCCATGTACCCCGACAACGCAAGAATGATGTATATCATGGCTGAACGGGCATGGTTGGAAGGATGCTGACCACCCTAGACAACACCATGTCCCAAAGAAAAAGCAATATACAATGTCAGTTCCAGGCAAAGAACATAGGATACCCGACAAAAAAATAAATAAATAAAAACCTTATAGAATAATCAAGTGACAGAGTAAAATCCACATAGAAAACTTGATAAATCAACAACAATGATGAAGGAAAGTTTTGTAGCATAATCAAATGCTTATATTCAACATGTAACTAAAATCCAAATATATATTGAAAAGGCAACAAACTACTGAGGCTTCCGTTGTGTGCAGCTTTTACATCCATTCTACACTGATGAAGCCACAAGCAACTCTTACATCCATAATACAAGGGGTCAATGGGTCCATGAAAGTAATTTTAGTAGCTATGCAGTATGGTTTAAAAAAAAAAAAAAAAAAAGAAGGTTGCATATACAATAGGCAAGTTCAAAAGTTTTGAGTCACAATCAGGTTGGTTTTAGATAGATGAAAAATGTAGTTCCATAATCTCGAAAGCACTTGGCGGCTTAGCAAACAATTATACCTGAACAATACCCAAAAGATCTTCTAGGAGCTCCATAGCTAAGTCAATCTGCATCATGGACATTGAAAAATTTATTTCTGCCACTTATGTTCCTTTATTTCCTTGTACTACATTCATAAGTGTATGCTTCATTTGAGAAGTGGTCGCAAAGACAACTGACATAGGTAAATAGAAGGGAAAATGTGAACAATCACTAGTGAACCAACCTTGGTAACAACTTGGTGCATCCAGGGCTCTAGAATGCCACTACACAAATCAATGAGGATGCATGCAGTCTTAGCCTGTACCATAAGAGAATTAACAATGGTTTTCAGAAGCTAATGTAGCAACTGCTTTTATTGTCAGAGAGATGACACGAGAAGAGACAATCCCACTGACAAATAACTTAAGAAACTCAAGAAGAAAACACCTATTCTTTTTTTTTCCTTCTCATTTCTCCGAGAACAAGGTAAGCAATCACAACATGAGAAAGCCACTTAGGATAACACTGTACAGATTATCTCTTGTTGATAGTCATATGCTAACACATCAGGCCATCCCGAAAACTTTGGGGGCCTGTGTTAAGATTAAAATTAAGCCCTACTAATCAAACAAGAAAATTATAAATATACAAGAGTGAATTTCATTAAAAATCAACTAAATTTATTTAAATGAAGTCCTATTTAAATTTCAAAAACAATTTGTTTAAATCATCAGCAAACAATTTTATCCAATCGCAAATTGGAAAACGTTATTGCTTGAAATCTTGGGAATCAATAGTGTACTTTGACTCACATGATAGATCTATTGAAGAGCTCTATATGCATGTGTATGTCAGTGTATATACAGATTATAGAAACAAATTCCAGATTTACCAGCCCAAGATGCATAGTCCTTCAAGTACAAAAGATAGCAGGCCAAAGTAAAGAGATAAAGACTAGGAGTAGATACAAACATGTGCTGGAGAAAATGACGCAAAATATCCAGAGGAAGCACGAAGAAGTGGATGAAATGCTCGTGAAGATAATGTTAAAACGATCTGCATAGTGCATATCAGAAGAAACTATGAGTTAAAATTCCAATTTAAATATAGAGCATAACTATGAAAGCTGCACAAACAAACCAAGATAGTGAATGATTAAATAACCTTGGACAATGCTTGTTGAACTAATGGTTGCATCCAATGAGACAAATTGTTGTCTTTGGCAGCAGGAGGACAGTTGGATGGACGCAAAGCTATAAAAGAAGCCAAAAAAACCACTTAGAATACATTTTACATCTTATAAACCCGGTTCTAGGTGCTTGTTCTCATTTGGTTGTTCCACTAGGAAAGGTAAAGTAGCCTCTAAAGCGAAATCTTGCACATGATCAATGATTTTGGATAACTCCAAAGTGAATGATTAGAAATTTAGAACCCTGGTTCTAAAGTGAATAATCAATGATCAATGATTGGCAGCTCGATAGGCCTAACAGACTTTTTTTTTTCTGAGTGCGAGTGGTATTCTTTTATGATGGTGAAAGTGCCCACCATTTGTTTATGCAATTCAATAACATAAAGATAACCCATGCTTTGGCCATGGCCAAATACAAACAAGATGTTACTTTGTTTTGGTTGTTTGGTAAATTTTGGTTATCTGGTATACATACTTTGGTATGGTCAATCAGAAACGCCCTCACGGTGTAATCAGTGAAAGGGTACGTACACCTCGCCCCCAAATACAAACAAAATGTTACTTTGTTTTGGTTGTTTGGTAAATTTTGGTTATCTGGTATACTGGTTAAAGTAGAACTTCTGTAGTTGAAACTTTGGTATGGTCAATCGGAAACACCCTCGCGACGTAGTCAGAGAAAGGGTATGTACACTTGACCCCCTATATCCGTTCTGAGTGGGATACACTGGGCTGTTGTTTTTGTTGTTGTTTAGCTTTTTATGAGATTATTCAGCTGGGACTCGTGCAGGGATGAGCATTTATGAATTGCAACTTAAGGGAACAACTCTTCATTTTTTTCAACAAGACATACTGTCCTTTGTCTACTTGGCTTTTAAGCACGTGATACATATACGTTTATTCTTGTTTCAGCTCAAAAGTATCCTATTAGGAAGTGTAAGTGCAAGCCTAGAATGAAAAATGATGGCTTAGAAGAACTAAAAGGTAATGGGCAGGAAGAGGACACGGAAATACTTTGTGGTAGGGGGTAGAAAATTGACATTTTGTATAGGGGCCATTTTGGAATGAGGTCCTTGGCTTTTATATTGCCTTTCACTTTTGCACCCATGCCCCGGTTAGGTTTGGGTTTCTTGTAACTTGGACCACTTGGTTACTCGTTATATATATTTATCGATTAAAAAAAAAGTAAGTGAAAAGATTCATCTCCGACTCTCCATAACCCTTATTTACTCCATTACCACCCTCGAAGTCCAAACTTAATACTTAAATTCATCATAAAAAAAGGGAACAAAAAAAAAGAAAAATCAAGAGATGGGGGAGATAGTGAGAGAGAGGGATACGACAAACGAATGGCAGCAAAACCTTCCAATATGGTTCTACTAGAAGCAATCAAGAATACCAAGAGCAAAAGTGAAAGTTTTTAGGGGACATGCAACTTCAGGAACTCATATCTATTGCACTAATTTTCTTCAAGGTTTTATCAACTCATATCTACTGTTCTGTAGAAGCACCTTTGAATTTACTGTACAAAAAATGAAATAATGCCCACAATTTACCTGAACAAAGAAGATAGCTATTGGACTTCCCCATAGACAGGATATTCTAACATAACGGGCTGGAGTATAGTTCGTAGAATAAGTCATATCTCGTCGAGGTGCTTCACATCTTGGTCGGACCTTTGCAAATTTCTCGGGCTACAAAAGTTGAAAAATGCATCAACACCAAGTTATGACAAAAAGAACTCGTTTTACAAAGCTCAAAAGAAAAGGAGCACAGAAAGAAACATTCAAATAGTTGTAAACACAGAAACAGTGCTGGGAATAACTGCTTCTGTATATTTGTAAGTGAACAAAAAATCCTTGTGGAAAGAAAGGGGTTGCTACGAGCAACAGAAGGAACTATGGAACAAAAACATGATAATAAATTACTGAACTACAAATGCTGAGGCTAAAATCAGTTTTATGATTTTTTTTTTACTATGCACATGCATTCTAATGAATCCGATACAAAAAAATTATTGAGTTGATCAAGTTGCAATGAGAAAGGATACAAATTTCCTGAAACGTTACTAATTGGGGAAAAAAAGAAGAGTACTCTGATTTCATTCTCTGAATTAACGCCGGTCAATTCATAGTACACATTCGAGCATGGAACAGGCAGGTATAAGAGAAATTTTTAAAATAAGGATGAGCATGAATAACTCATACTAGAGAGAAGCACGATGATGCAATTATCAAAGTAGCAAACTAACCTTGTAACGCAAACCAGCTGCAACCTCCCACTCCAGGACAGATTTATTGTGTATCTGTACATGAGATAACAAGCAAGGCTCCTACAAACAACCAAACAAGAGGAAATGGGAAAGGTCCTATATAATAACATATTTATACAATCTCCTGGGGATCATCAATTACAGTAATAAAAGCTCCACAACTGTAAACATATTATTCATAATCTTACACCAGGAAACAAATAAGGGTGACAGGCGGACAGTACTGAGCAAAATTTAAAAAGTTTGAAAATTTACAGAATTCAAACAACAAAAGATGGCAAGCACAAAAGCCAAAACTAAGGGCCATTTTCCAATCATACCTTTAGTACTCAATATCAAAACAATGAAACATGTGACCCCAAAATGAAAACCAATATTGACACCATCAAACAACACCCACAAGATTTGCTCTATGGGAAAAGGCAAAAGTTCCTTGGCAGACTTCATTAATTCCATCATCACCTCTAAGCAACATATCATTGACACACATTGTTGCAGCATACCAACTTGATAACCATGTGAGTTGTGACAATTGTTGACTAGATCACACAATGTCTAGTACTCTTCCAACAGTCAGCCCTAAATTTCTTAGTAGTAAATAAACTAATTGATGTAATTAAAGCGAAATAATACAAAAAGGAAGAGACGTTTACAATATCATGCATGTTAAAAAACCACAAAATTTTCCAGCTCACTCATAATGCTGAGGCTTAGTTCTCAAGGAGGACAGACTGACAAAATGAGCCCACCATGAAATCACAGAAACAACCCAATCCCAAGAAACCACAGATTACCCCAGCTCACTCTTAAAGTTGGGACCTATGTTCGCTTTGGCTAAGGTGTCAGGTTGGCCAGGGTAACAGAATGAAACAACCTGATACAAGCTCTGGTGTCGGTTTGAAATCCATATATCCTCATACACAACCTTGGAGGGGGGTTTAAGTCATTCCCTAACTCTCCTTCCCCTCTCAGTCCTGATATGGGAATACCATACCAAAACCTAATATGGGAATTCCATATTGATACCACCATATACATACTCATTGATCATTTAGATTCTAACCAAATGCCATATATTTCAATCAACCCAATCCCTTTTTAAAAATAATCAAATTACAAAGAGCGCCTAAAAGGAAAATACTTCAACCAACGCAAAAGAGGCATCTAAATGATCTTCAGTGTCACCAGGATAAACCCATTCCTTCTAATAAACCTTCAAAACAAAGCATCCTTATAAATGAAAATTGCACCACACCAAAGCATCTTCAGCTCTACGATTAGACTAATGCCCTAGCTTAATTGAGGACACTAAATCTTCCACTAATTTGTCTCCATTCGACTACATCAACAAAGCTGCAGGTAAACAAGCTCAACACCAAGACAAACCCATAAACCCTAGCTCACCAAAATGCACAATTCCTTTCGTTTCAAAATTGAAGAGAGAAAGAGGAGTACTTGGAGCTCGAGCAAGATCCACTCTTTGGTGTTGGTGCCAGCAGACCAGTAATTGCGGAGGTCAAGATCGAGGATATTGGAGCCCTTTTGGGCAGCTGTTTCTCGAGATACGGCCTTCACTTTGTAAGGCAGGGACTTCAATCTTGGTCCAAGCTCCATCTCCATCTCCATCTCTCCCACCATTTTCTCTGCTTATCTCCTCTCAAATGGCGGGGGAAGCCTGAGCTCCTCCTCTTCTTCCGTGCCCGTGTCGGAAATTCTTGGCCGGGGACCCGAATCTGATGAACTGAACTGGTTCTAGATTTGCTTGTTCAGTCGTTTGGGTCGGACGATTCGATGTGTTTGTGTGTTTTTTTTTTTTTTTTTTTTTTGAAACGGAAAAAATTTGGCAGGCATCCTTTCGGATGAGACTACGCAGAAGAGAATCATCAGGTGTCATATAACCAAGTGAAGCGGATACTAGTCGTGACAAACGATCAACCACTAGATTAGCTTCCCGGAAAACATGACGAATCTCGACAGAACCAAAGAAGCCCAACGAGACTAGACTGTCTGAGACAATCATATCCGAGTCTCCGGTAGGCTTCCCCAAACCTTTTAAACTTTTTATAATTGTAAGGTTGTCGCCTTCTACTATTAGTTTTTGGATATTCAGGTTTTTCGCAACTAGGATGCCATTCCAGAGCCCTAGGCTTTCGCAACCGCATACCGAGTCTATTGGTGATGGACCCCACCCGCAAGAATTAAGAGAACCCTTGGAATCACGAATGATAAACCCAAAAGTGCCCTTATTGTCTGAAGAGAGAGACCCATCAAAATTTAGTTTATGGGTGTCTTTTGGCAGGGCTTCCCATTTGGTTCGTTTCCTTTTAGAATTTGATTTTGGTTTAGAAGTGATTGTTGTATCTGTGGTATTATCCTTTTAGAATTCGTTTCCTTTTAGAATTCGATGTGTTTGTGGACAAAGGAGCAACGCAGTGACGCTCTTTTCTTTTTTTTTTCTTTTTTTTGATAAGGAAATAATTCGAGGCCGGACAGGCCCGGACCTCGAGAGGCCGACAAAGTCGGCAGACGACAAGTCGTCTAAACATACAACAACGAAATAGAAAACATAACATAAAATACATCAAAAGAGCACCCAAAATAAACCCGGAAAAAACCCAAGAACTAAGCAAACTAGCGGACACAACATCGAGAGGAAGGAAGTCATCGCGGATGAGTGGATAGCGAGCGCATGGGACAGCACTAGCTGACACGATATCTCGCCGCCGGAAAGACGGAAAGCAGAAATCCTCGTAAGGCAAAGGCGACACCTGGGGAGGTTTTTTTTACTTACCGCAGAGGTTACCGGCCATCAAGGATGTTGTCGCTTTGCCGCCGGAGGAAGACTCCGATGGGTTTTTTCTCTCTCCAAAAAGAGAGTGTTTTTGCAGTGACGCTCTTTTCGGTGCCCGGTTCTACTTTTCTTTTCTTTCTTTTTTTTCTCTCTTTTTTTTTTTTTGATAAATCGGAGTTCGAACAAGGATTACAGAGTTGGTCCGAGAGCAAAAGTGAAAGTGATTGAGTCGGACTACTTGTTCATCACTAAAGTTTGATTATTAGTATTATTTTTTTCTCATAATAAGAATGTTAAATTATCCTTGAATTCTTGTAGTAGAGAATGATTTATTACCCAATGTACCTTTTCTTGGTCTTCACTTTGTCTTGACCTTCAATGATGAGATATGCTCTCCTACGAATCTCTCCCTCTTTTTCGCTGAAAGAACTTACTTTTATTGGATATGATGTTGCAAAAGTACACTAAATAAATCTTGCAATTAGGAAAGGAAATTATAAAAAAATTCTTGAGAGAATTCATAAAGGGTATTTCAAATTTATAGCTTTGAGGGCGAAATTGATGTTGTCGTGTTCTAAATTGATTGAAGTTATAATTTCATGGCTTTGACACGATAATTATAAATAACTTAAAATGATACTCCGTATAAAGGTAATGATGTTGGTGGTTTAATGTAAGGATGTAATGATAGTGCAATAACTAAAATATGAAAACAATAAAGTATCAATAATGTAAATAAGATTTGTCAAAAGAACTTACTTTTATTAGATTTGTTGTTGTAAAAGTACACTTAGACCATCTTCATTGCAAGTTTCTTAGGAGTTTTTTTAGGAGTAAAAACTAATGTAAAATAGAGGAGAGAGAAATTAGCCTCCCATCAAACTCCCCTAAAAACATACGGAGTAAGAAACTCATTCAAACCAAAATTTACAAAGACCAGTGGGGCCCTTTTTCATTTTAAAAACAAAACTAGTATGATCCCCGCGTCATGACACGATTTTTTATAAATAAAATCTTACTAATATATTAAATTAATATTATAACATAATTGTAAAAGTTCAGATAGTTAAATATTTTGAATTAAACTCATGGGTTGAGAAAACGATTAAAGTAGTATATATATATAGATATATATATATATATATTACTAATATTAATTTTATGTTTTCTTATTATTAATTTTATGTTTTGAATTAATCCCATTGTTTTTTTTAGAAAAAAACTACTAAAATTATAATTTCGGCTAAGATCAATGTTTTGAATTAAGCCCAATAGTTAGTAAAATTAAAGCAAAAAGAGAATTAAAGAAAAAAGAAGAAAATTTTGAGAATTAAAGAAAATCAAATAAAAATGGCAAAAAAAAAAAAAAGATTTGTCAAGACTCCTAAAATTCCTCTAGGCTTGACACATCATCATAAACTCTTCTAAATTAAGAGTTTATATAGATATAGATAGTTAGTAAAATTAAAGCAAAAAGAGAATTAAAGAAAAAAGAAGAAAATTTTGAGAATTAAAGAAAATCAAATAAAAATGGCAAAAGAAAAAAAGATTTGTCAAGACTCCTAAAATTCCTCTAGGCTTGACACATCATCCTAAACTCTTCTAAATTAGGAGTTTATATAGATATAGATAGTTAGTAAAATTAAAGCAAAAAGAGAATTAAAGAAAAAAGAAGAAAATTTTGAGAATTAAAGAAAATCAAATAAAAATGGCAAAAAAAAAAAGATTTGTCAAGACTCCTAAAATTCCTCTAGGCTTGACACATCATCCTAAACTCTTCTAAATTAAGAGTTTATATAGATAGTTAGTAAAATTAAAGCAAAAAGAGAATTAAAGAAAAAAGAAGAAAATTTTGAGAATTAAAGAAAATCAAATAAAAATGGAAAAAAAAAAAAGATTTGTCAAGACTCCTAAAATTCCTCTAGGCTTGACACATCATCCTAAACTCTTCTAAATTAAGAGTTTATATAGATATAGATAGTTAGTATAATTAAAGCAAAAAGAGAATTAAAGAAAAAAGAAGAAAATTTTGAGAATTAAAGAAAATCAAATAAAAATGGCAAAAAAAAAAAAGATTTGTCAAGACTCCTAAAATTCCTCTAGGCTTGACACATCATCCTAAACTCTTCTAAATTAAGAGTTTATATAGATAGTTAGTAAAATTAAAGCAAAAAGAGAATTAAAGAAAAAAGAAGAAAATTTTGAGAATTAAAGAAAATCAAATAAAAATGGCAAAAAAAAAAAGATTTGTCAAGACTCCTAAAATTCCTCTAGGCTTGACACATCATCTTAAACTCTTCTAAATTAAGAGTTTATATAGATATAGATATAGATATATAGATAGTTAGTAAAATTAAAGCAAAAAGAGAATTAAAGAAAAAATTGAGAATTAAAGAAAATCAAATAAAAATGGCAAAAAAAAAGATTTGTCAAGACTCCTAAAATTCCTCTAGGCTTGACACATCATCCTAAACTCTTCTAAATTAAGAGTTTATATAGATATAGATTGTTTTTTTTAGAAAAAAAAAACTACTAAAATTATAATTTCAGCTAAGATCAATGTTTTGAATTAAGCCCAATAGTTAGTAAAATTAAAGCAAAAAGAGAATTAAAGAAAAAAGAAGAAAAATTTGAGAATTAAAGAAAATCAAATAAAAATGGCAAAAAAAAAAAAAAGATTTGTCAAGACTCCTAAAATTCCTCTAGGCTTGACACATCATCCTAAACTCTTCTAAATTAAGAGTTTATATAGATATAGATATAGATTGGGAAGTGAATGGGGGCCCTTTTTCATTTTAAAAACAAAATTGGGTGGTGAATGGCGTGATGGACATTGCATGTAATTCTGGCATTTTCCATTCACAAGATGTGTTTTAATAATTACATAAAATAGTTTTAATAATTACATAAAATTGCATGCAATTTTGGATGAGAAGTGGGGGCCCTTTTACCTACAAATATGACTCTCTTTATTTACATATTCCACTCCATCGTCGCCCCATATACTTATTTTCTAGCCTCCTTCATCTCTCATCTATCTTACCATATTTTTCTCTTTGAGATGGATACGAATGACCCAAACCATCCTTATAGTTTTAGAAATTTGTATACGAGTATGGGAGATTCTCCAAATCCAAACACTCAAAATTTTTCTTATCCGAACATGTATTCATCACAATCACCAATTACCCCAACGTCTCATGGAAGCTCTTTTGGAAATAATATGTGGCAACAAGTTGAGGAAGTAGCAAACCTCGACGAGATTCAAGAATCACCACTCGAGGGTTACCAAGAGCAAGGAAATCGCAGGAGGGGCACTCGTGCTAGAGGCGCTCGTGGGAAAGCTGGACGTGGGAGAGCCTCTCGCGGAAGAGCCACTGGTGAAAGAGGAGTACGAGTGAAGTGGAGTCAAGTTGAAGATTTATTGCTCGTTAGTGGTTGGATTAACACTATCACCGATGCTTGAACAAACACTCAACAAACGGCAGGAGCGTTATGGGAGAGAGTTGCAGAAAACTACAACACAAATAGGGAGGACGACCGGCCCGAGAGGATTGTTTCCATTGTTAAACCAATATGGTATACACTATCCCAAGATGTGGCCAAATTTGTTGGTGCTTATTCGAGTGCCAAAAATCGGTAAGCTAACGACCGTGATGTCATGCGGAACGCACACACTATTTACAAGGGTGATCTTGGGGTACGACTTCTTGTTTGAGCATGTATGGCGTGAGCTCAATATATACTGAGCCCGAATTCCACAGGTGGGTTGCATCAAATTCTGCATCAAGTGGAGGAGGCTCAAATAGGACCAAGGTGAATGAATTTGGAGTGTACACATCCAGTGAAGGATCGGACACCCCTTCAAGTGTTTCTAGAAGTGAGAGTGCTCTAGTATGGCCGGAAGGCATAAAAGCAATAAAAAGAAAGGGTAAGCAGGTTATTGGGAGCTCAACTGATCAAGCTAGCAAAGATGCTGAAGAGGTGATTCAATTCTTTTTTGAGCAAGCTGGAGAAAGAAACAAGGAGATGGAAGGAGATAACATGATTGCGCAAAAGTTTGCGATGCTTAACAAGCTGATAATGGAGTCTAACCTTTAAGATTTTTTTTTTTTGAAGCAATGTAAAATTCAGTTCTCTAAACAAGCCTAGAGAAACCGAGAGACCGGACAAGCCGGTAGATGGACTAACCATCATGTACAACCAAAGCAAATAACAAAATTAAATGACATAAAGGAAATAACATGAAGCAAATAACGAAAATGAAAAGGCAAAACTAAAATAAAAGTGCTAGCTATCCTGCACCGTAATACAAAACAAATACGACAAATGAAACAATTAGCCAACGAAGGATGCACACAGAGATCCCTGGGGACACTAGCGGACATCTCAGATTATGGACTCTAAAGAGCCATCAGATATCGATCGCAAATCCACGTCGTCTTCGGATACAGCAAATCAAAAATTGTTCACATGAGGCCTGCATCACAACAAGAACAGCACAACACACCATGCCGTAATTCCAAACCTAAGTCAAATCATTGCTCAATAAAAAAACCCAACCCGTCGAAAAACCTCAAGGGTGATAACGAGATCGTAAGAGACTACTAAATAGTCAAAATAGATACGACTGAGACGAGACAGAGCAAAGAAATTAAAACACCAATCCAAAGGCAAAAGGAATGAAGGACGGAATGGAAGGGAGAACCCCTAAAAGGGCGTTGTTACAAAGCAAGAACCAAGAAGCGTTGAACCACAACCCACACACGAAGGTGGGCCGCAACGAAGGTGAGGGCGGCTAGGCGGCGGAGCCGAAGGTGCCACAACAGTGTCCGAAAACTAGGGTCGAGCCAAGGGAGGCGGAATCAAAGTCGCGGAAGGCTGAGTGCACGAGGGCGGAATCAGAGTCACAGGCAATTGCGAGGGAGGCGGGGGCAGGGCAGTTTGGGTTTGGGTGAAGCCCCTGTAGACAAGGGAAGAAGGAGGCGTCGGAGGCCGTAGAGTGGTGATGGAGCCGATTGGACGTTGATGGAGTTCGGTGGTGAACCTTTCGGTCCGGTCCAAGACCGGCGGAATGGAATTTTTGAAATCTTGGACCATGGATCGGACCGGGACTGTAATATACGGTCCCGGGTTTTCCGGTCTACGGACCAATAAGACCGGCTGGACCAGTTTGATTGTTTACTGAGACGTTGAGTCGTGGTGGAGAGGATGAGAGATGTCAGACTGCAGCCGGAGAGATAGGTGAATGGTGGTGGATGACAGTGCGTCAAACTATAGAGAGGGTTTGGCTTGAACTTGAAGAAGACTACCTCCTCGGAAATGAAAAATGAAATTTAAAAGGGAAAATTGCAAAAAATAGCCTAACCTTTAGGGGTAGTTGCGCTTAATAGTCTGAACTATCAAAAATGCAGAAAATAGCCTCAAGTATTTAACTGGTTGCGGAAAATAGCCTCAAGCTACATCAAAATTCAAATAATTACCTTTAAATTCAAATTAATGATAAAAAAGTCTTAAGTTGTCATTAAATTCAAATTAATTATAAACCTTCTCCAAAACAATTTTTATTTAAAAAAATCATCACTTCTTATATAAAAAAAGGTTACACTTAATTGTTGTTATCTAAACTCATAGTTAAATTAATTATAAAAACTATCTCAAACTATATAAATATAATTTAAATTTATTATTCTAAAAAATTAATTAGATTATTTACATATCATTAAAAGTAAATAAATACTTAAGCTTCTATTTACAATTGATCTAATAACTTCTATTCACAATTACTTAGATTTTTTTTAAAATTTATTTATTTACACAATTTATATGGTATAAGGTAGTTTTTGTAATTAATTTAAGGATGAATTTAGCTAATAATGAATTAGTGAGAACACAAATTTATGAGAAGTGGTAGATTTTAGGAATAAAAATTATTTAGGCCTTTTTTTTATATAAGAAGTGATGATTTTTTAAAATAAAAATTGTTTTGGAGAAGGTTTGTAAATAATTTGAATTTAATGACAACTTAAGACTTTTTTTATCATTAATTTGAATTTAAAAGTAATTATTTGAATTTTAATGTAGCTTGAGGCTATTTTCCGCTACCAGTTAAATACTTGAGGCTATTTTCTGCATTTTTGATAGTTCAGGCTATTGAGCGCAACTACCCCTAAAGGTTAGGCTTTTTTTGCAATTTTCCCAATTTAAAATAAAGTGGGAAAGGGTCAGACAAAAAAAAGAAGTGAAAGGACATAGAGAGGCAGACGGATGTTTTACAAATGAGAGAGAGAGAGGACTACTTTTTTATATATAAAAAAAATAGGTTAGTGGGTTGGCATGCTTGGAAATGGGTTGATCGGCCAGTAATTTTGTTTTTAAAAAATCAATTCCGGTCCAATTTCGATCTGACCCGAAAATTCCGGTCCGATCCCGGGTTTGGACCGAAACCCGGAATCTATTTTTTCTTGGACCGCGGACCAGACAGTAATACTCCCGGTCCAATTGAAGACCGTAATTTCCGGTAAGGTCCCGGTCCTATTCCGGTCCGATCTAATATTTGCCCAGCCCTAAGCGTTAGTAGGGCTGGGCATCCGGTTTGGATCAGACCGAAAATTTCGGTCGGGTCCAAGACTGACGGGCCGAAATTTTTGAAATCTTGGACCGTGGATTGGACCGGGACCGTAATATATGGTCCCGGATTTTCCGATCTACAGACCGGTTAGACCGGTTTGATTGTTTACTGATACGTTGAGTCGTGGTGGCGAGGATGAGAGATGTCACACTGCAGCCGGAGAGAAAGGTGAATGGTGGTGGATGACAGTATGTCAAACTATAGAGAAGGTTTGGCTTGAACTTGAAGAAGACTACTTCCTCGGAAATGAAAAATGAAATTTAAAATAAAGTGGGAAAGGGTCTGACAAAAAAAAGAAGTGAAAGGACAGAGAGAGGCAGACGGATGTTTTATAAATGAGAGAGAGAGAGAGAGAGAGAACTACTTTTTTTATATGTATAAAAAATAGGTTAGTGGGTTGGCATGCTTGGAAATGGGTTGATCGGTCGGTAATTTTGTTTTTAAAAAATCAATTCCGATCCAATTCCGGTCATATCCGGAAATTCCAGTCCGATCCGGAGTTTGGACCGGAACCCGGAATCTATTTTTTCTTGGACCGCAAACCATACCGTAATACTCCCAGTCTGATCCAAGATCATAATTTCAGGTATGGTCCCGTTCCGATTCCGGTCCGATCTAATATTTGCCCAGCCCTAAGCGTTAGTAGGGCTAGGCATCCGGTCTGGACCAGACAAAATTTTTGAAATCTTGGATTGTGGATTGGACCAGGACCGTAATATATGGTCCCGGATTTTCCGATCTACGAACCGATAAGACTGACTTGACCGGTTTTATTGTTTACTAAGACGTTGAGTCGTGGTGACGGAGATGAGAGATGTCAGACTGCAGCCGGAGAGATAGGTGAATGGTGGTGGATGATAGTACGTCAAACTATAGAGAGGGTATGGCTTGAACAAATGAAATTTAAAACAAAGTGGGAAAGGATCTGACAAAAAAAAGAAGTGAAAGGACAGAGAGAGGCAGACGGATGTTTTATAAATGAGAGAGAGAGTGAGAGGGCTACTTTTTTATATATAAAAAAAATAGGTTAGTGTGTTGGCATGCTTGTAAATGTGTTGATCGGCCGGTAATTTTGTTTTTAAAAAATCAATTCCGGTCCAATTTCGATCTGACCCGAAAATTCCGGTCCGGTCCCGGGTTTGGACCGGAACCCAGAATCTATTTTTTCTTGGATAGCGGACCAGACCGTAATACTCCCGGTCCGATTGAAGACCGTAATTTCCGGTATGGTCCCGGTCCGATTCCGATCCGATCTAATATTTGCCCAGCCCTAAGCGTTTGTAGGGCTGGGCATCCGGTCTGGACCGGACCGGAATTTTTGAAATCTTGGACCGTGGATTGGATCGGAACCGTAATATATGGTCCCAGTTTTTCCGATCTACGAACCGATAAGACCGGTTGGACCAGATCCAACAGAAGGAGCTCGAATTCGGAGGAAGGAAGCCGGTGCCGGAAGAATAACGAGCTGAGATGGAGGCCAAATACCTAAGGGAGTCGGCGACTTAGGGTTCTTCAACCCCCATCCTTTTTCGCAACGGCCGGGTCATCGAGATGGGCTTCAGAGAGCTGATGGTCGGAGGAAGAAGAAAGCAATGAACCAAGAAGGAGTGATGCGGGACCATCCAAGACACCATCCAAGCCACTTCCGGACACACCTATGATTCGAGCTCGCGAGAATGTTTTCATCCTCAAAAGGAAGAAGAAGGCTCCACCATGGGAGAAGATCCAAAGGTGCAAGTGACGTTTTAGACTTTCGTTCAGAATTTTGACAGCTTTTCGACGTCTCTGTAAAATGGGTCGTACGGATTCAATATTTATCGGATTGAGGCGTGCCATACCTTGTCGGAACGAGGACGAAGAGATCTACAACTTTGGTGTTGAAGGTTTTCCCAGATTCGACATGGAGCTTGGTCGAAAATCATATTCTTTGCAGACTGTCACTGTTTTGACGGGATTTTATTAATTCTTGAACATTATAGTATTTCCTATTTTAGCAACTTTCTTACTTAAGTTATTTTAGGAAACTTTAGAGGTTATTTTATTAATTCCTTTAAGTTGTTATTTATCTTCTTTACTTAGATGTTTCGGCCCAACAGCCCCTTATGGCTATATAATGCCGATCAGCCTATGTAAATTAGGGAGGAACAATAATGAATAGAATTAGTCTTCTCAAATTGTGTGAAACACATTGAGTGATTGTTGGATGATTAGAGTTGTGCTCATCATTCACGAATTGGTATCTATCTTAGCTTGGTTTGCTTTGTGTTCATCAACTTCGCAAGACTTGGTGATCCTAGTATCCACGAGCCCCCTCCTTGTGCCTCCAAGTTGTCCGCTTGGTTGTGTAGGGTTGCAGAGGCGGGTTATATAGTCATTGGTATTGGTTCCTACCTTCTACGGAAGCCTGGGGTCTCTATCTTATTCAATATAGATCGACTCAGTCCATATCAGGTCGTGTCTTTCAATTCTTGTCCCTTAATTTCGAGTCTTGTTATTTTCTTTAGAGTCTTGCTGCGTTCTTGGAAGATCTTGATCATCTTGATTGAGTTCTTGCGTCTTCTTGATTGTTTCATTGACCTCTGTTGAGTACTCTTTAGTTTTGTGTCGAGTTGAATTCATGCAAATACCCATCTGTTTTGCTTGAATTGAGTTGTTTGCTTACATCGAGTTCTCCACAGCCTTTGTCGAGTACTTCTTGGTTGTTGTTTCATTCATTCTCTTGATTGCATACTTGGATTGCTTAGTTCTTTTGCTTGGTTGTTGATTTGCCCAAAGCGGATTGCCCTAGCAAGCGTGACATACCAATCAGAGAGGGAGTGTGAGCGACACACATGCAATTTGATACGGGGTTAGCCGTGTGATGGTCCGATCTTCGACAACAAGCAAGAAACTCAAAGAAACAAACAAGACTCAAGAACCAAATCTGACGCAGCAAAGGAAAGCTTCAAGAAATGCAAGAAAGATGCAAGATTTATGCAAGACTCGACAAGAATGCAAGAAATGCAACAAAGAACGATAAAGAAGACGCAAGAACTTAATCAAGATGATCAAGATCTTCCAAGAACGCAGCAAGACTCGAAATAAATAAACAAGAATCGAAAGACACGACCTGATATGGACTGAGTCGATCTATATAGAACAAGATAGAGACCCCATGCTTCCGTAGAAGGTAGGAACCAATATCAATGACTATATAACCCGCATCTGCAACCCTACACAACCAAGCGGACAACTTGGAGGCACAAGGAGGGGGCTTGTGGATACTCGGATCACCAAGTCTTGCGAAGTTGATGAACGGCAAAGCAAACCAAGCTGAGATGATATCAATTCGATGACCTAATGAGCACTGCTCTAATCGGCCAGCAATCTCTCAAGTGTTTCAACACACGTTTTTGAGAAGAAAAGTTCTATATTCTGAATGTTCCAAGTTGTTTACAAGGAGAATCGAAAATATATAGATGACTAAGGCCTGATGGTCGGTTTTCCTAGATAGAATAAGATAGACTAATTGCTTAATGGACTTAATAAAATTAACCTAAAGACATAAGTAAATAAGGTCTCTAAAATAATAACTAGAAAAAGCCCAATTCAGCCCAATAGAACACTTAAGCTGAAAATAAGCTTTAACACTTAGAGAATTTCGACATTACTAATGCTATGGAGGTTCGGCCTCTATTTGTACTCCAATGCACATGTATGTCTTCAATGTTGGCTCGGGGAGTTGAACCTTGCTCGAGAATAAAGCATGACTCACAAAGTTGAATGAGTCTCTCTGAAGCTTCTTAGCACGAGCTCGAGTCATTGGTCCTTCTCCAAGAATGATGGGTGTGTCTTGAGCTGTAGAAGATGGTCCCGCATCAACCTCCCCTTTTTGAAAAGGATTCGACCACGAATCCAAGTCTTCATCAACTGCGAAGTAAGGGATTAGATCCGCGACGTTGAATGTAGCGCTCACGCCCATGTCTCCAGGAAGCTCCAATTGGTAGGTATTGTCGCCTACTCTCTTCTTGATCCTGAATGGTCCATCACCACGAGGTGAAAGCTTGTTCTTCCGGGCTTCTAGAAACCGCTCCTTCCTTAAGTGCACCCATACAAGATCTCCAGGCGGAAATGTGACCAAGCGACGTCCTTTGTTGGCCTTGTTAGCATTGTATTCAGCCTTTAGCTTCAGCTTCTCACGAGTTCGTTCATGCAGCTCCTTAATGAACTCGATATGCTTACCTGCCTCAAATGATTCTTTGTCTCTCATAGAATATGGAGTAAGATCAAAAGGGGTTAGTGGATTAACACCATACACACATTCAAATGGAGAGATTTTAGTAGCCGAATGCATGGTTCTGTTGTAAGCAAATTCCACATGAGGTAAGGCTTCTTCCCAAAGTTTCAAATTCTTCCTAATAATTGCTCTTAGGACAGTAACAAGGGTTCTATTAGTCACCTCAGTTTGGCCATCAGTTTGGGGGTGGCTAGAAGTAGAGAATAGCAATCTAGTTCCCAATTTATTCCATAAGGTTCGCCAAAAATGACTTAAGAATTTCACATCCCTATCACTAACAATGGTTTTAGGCACTCCATGCAACCTAACTACTTCTCTAAAGAATAAATTAGCAATGTTAGTAGCATCATCAGTTTTATGACATGCAATGAAATGAGCCATTTTAGAGAATCTATCAACCACTACAAAGATCGAATCCCTCCCCTTCTTAGTTCTAGGCAACCCAACTATAAAGTCCATAGAAATGTCTTCCCAAGGGGCTGAGGGTGTTGGCAGTGGTGTATAAAGGCCATGGGGCATAAGCTTAGCTTTGGCTTTTATGCAATCTATGCATCTTTTAAGGCAATGTTCTACATCCCTAAGCATATGTGGCCAACAGAAATGTGATTTCAGTGTATTATATGTTTTATCTCTACCAAAATGTCCCATTAATCCACCACTATGGGCTTCACTAACAAGTAATAATCGTAGAGAACATCTAGGAATGCACACTTGATCTTTTCGAAATAAGAATCCTTGATGTATATAAAAGCTGTCATTTGGACCCTTTTCTAAGCATTTTCGAAATACCTCTCCAAAATCCAAATCATATTCATACAATTCCTTTATGTAAACAAAGCCTAAGACTCTAGAATCCAAAGTGGTTAAAAGAACATGTCTCCTAGCTAACACATCAGATTCGAAATTAGCTCCTAGAACATGTCTTCTAAATAATGCATCAGCAACCACATTGTCTTTGCCTTTCTTATACTTAATCACATAAGGAAATGTTTCAATGAATTCCATCCACCTACCATGTCTCCTATCAAGTTTATCTTGGCTTTTAAAGTGTTTTAAAGACTCATGATCAGTTCTAAGAATAAACTCGCTAGGCCATAGATAGTGAGACCATGTCTTAAGTACACTAAACAAAGCATATAGTTCCTTATCATAGGTAGAGTAGTTAAGACAAGAACCTTTCAACTTTTCAGAAAAGAAAGTTATAGGCTTACCTCCCTGCATAAGAACTCCACCAATTCCAACTCCGCTAGCATCACACTCTACTTCAAAAGGCTGAGAGAAGTCGGGGAGAGCTAGAAGTGGCGCATGGGTTAGCTTATCCTTAAGCGTGTTGAAAGCTTCCTCTTGAGCTGGTCCCCATGTGAACTCGCTCCTCTTCTTTGTAAGCTCCGTTAGTGGGGCTGAGATGGCGCTGAAGTCTCGCACAAAGCGCCGGTAGAAACTAGCAAGTCCTTGGAAGCTGCGTACATGGCCAATATTAGTGGGAGTCTGCCATTCTTGGATCGCTTTGATCTTTGCTTCATCGCAGTCCATTAGAGCTTACTACAAAACCAAGAAAAGTCACTTGTTCATTACATAGTTCACATTTCTTTAAATTAGCATATAAGTGTTCAATTCTCAGCGTTTTAAGTACTTCTTTAAGATGTATTTCATGCTCATTAAGAGATTTGCTATAAATCAGAATATCATCAAAATAAACAACAACAAATCTCCTTATGAAGTGTCTAAGAACATGATTCATTAATCTCATAAAAGTACTAGGTGCATTAGTTAAACCAAAAGGCATAACCAACCACTCATATAATCCTTGCTTAGTCTTAAAGGTTGTTTTCCATTCATCACCCTCTTTCATTCTAATCTGATGATAGCCACTCCTAATATCTATTTTAGAGAATATAGAAGCTCCATGCAGTTCATCTAGCATATCATCTAATCTAGGAATAGGATGACGATATTTAATAGTAATGTTGTTAATAGCCCTACAACCTACACACATTCTCCACGTTGTTGTTATTTTATTAATTCCATAAGTTGTTAGTTTATTTAGTTCTTTTATTATTTTCAGCCCAACAGGCCTATGTGCTGGCTATATAAGTCGATCACCCTCATGTAGAACAATTCAGATTTCATTGAATAGAATTAGTTCTCTAAAAAAAAACATATCAATCAGAGAGGGAGTGTGAGCGAAACACAATTGTGAGGTGTTTATATTTTTCTAACCTTTCACATAGTTCTTTGTTTGTCTTTGTTTGCAATGTCTAATAACCAGGGCAACGACTGGTTTAGTACCGCCATGGAGATCTTAGCTAAGATGGATAAAAGCTTAACGGCAATAGAGCTTCAGCGTTTTGGCTCTAATACGGTGTTTGTACAAGGAGTCTCACCTAAAGATGAAGTGCCACCTATTGAAAGGGAAGAAACTCATCCTATTTCTCCTCAAATTAATGTTTCTTCTAGCATAGATAATTCTCTTATTGCTGAAAATGTAGAGGCGGGTTATATAGTCATTGGTATTGGTTCCTACCTTCTACGGAAGCCTGGGGTCTCTATCTTGTTCTATATAGATCGACTCAGTCCATATCAGGTCGTGTCTTTCAATTCTTGTCCCTTAATTTCGAGTCTTGTTATTTTCTTTAGAGTCTTGCAGCGTTCTTGATCAATCTTGCTTGTTTCTTGATTGATTCTTGAAGTATTCTTTGCTGCGTCATTCGTTTCTTGTTCAGTTCTTTGAGTTTCTTGCTTGTTGTCGAAGATCGGACCATCCCACGGCTAACCCCGTATCAAATTGGTATCAGAGCCTGGTTTCCGACATCAAGATTGAGTCTTTTTCTTTTCATAAACACAAAAACACAAAAATAGAGTCAGTTCTTGTTTTGGTTATTTACTTCTTGCAATTCTTTATTGATTCTTGCACTAAACTTTCTTGTTTGTGATTGTTGTGGTTGCTTAGCCCAAACACAAAGCCTAGCCGAGACCAGTGGAGTCGACCAAGCCATGTTCACATCCTTTGTGTTCACCCTAGAGCCGACGGCATATCATTGTCCCCATAAGTCTAGCTTGGTCGATTCTAGCATATCATCTAATCTAGGAATAGGATGACGATATTTAATAGTAATGTTGTTAATAGCCCTACAACCTACACACATTCTCCACGTTGTTGTTATTTTATTAATTCCATAAGTTGTTAGTTTATTTAGTTCTTTTATTATTTTCAGCCCAACAAGCCTATGTGCTGGCTATATAAGTCGATCACCCTCATGTAGAACAATTCAGATTTCATTGAATAGAATTAGTTCTCTAAAAAAAAACATATCAATCAGAGAGGGAGTGTGAGCGAAACACAATTGTGAGGTGTTTATATTTTTCTAACCTTTCACATAGTTCTTTGTTTGTCTTTGTTTGCAATGTCTAATAACTAGGGCAACGACTGGTTCAGTACCGCCATGGAGATCTTAACTAAGATGGATAAAAGCTTAACGGCAATAGAGCTTCAGCGTTTTGGCTCTAATACGGTGTTTGTACAAGGAGTCTCACCTAAAGATGAAGTGCCACCTATTGAAAGGGAAGAAACTCATCCTATTTCTCCTCAAATTAATGTTTCTTCTAGCATAGATAATTCTCTTATTGCTGAAAATGTAGAGGCGGGTTATATAGTCATTGGTATTGGTTCCTACCTTCTACGGAAGCCTGGGGTCTCTATCTTGTTCTATATAGATCGACTCAGTCCATATCAGGTCGTATCTTTCAATTCTTGTCCCTTAATTTCGAGTCTTGTTATTTTCTTTAGAGTCTTGCAGCGTTCTTGATCAATCTTGCTTGTTTCTTGATTGATTAAGAAGTATTCTTTGCTGCGTCATTCGTTTCTTGTTCAGTTCTTTGAGTTTCTTGCTTGTTGTCGAAGATCGGACCATCCCACGGCTAACCCCGTATCAAATTGGTATCAGAGCCTGGTTTCCGACATCAAGATTGAGTCTTTTTCTTTTCATAAACACAAAAACACAAAAATAGAGTCAGTTCTTGTTTTGGTTATTTACTTCTTGCAATTCTTTATTGATTCTTGCACTAACCTTTCTTGTTTGTGATTGTTGTGGTTGCTTAGCCCAAACACAAAGCCTAGCCGAGACCAGTGGAGTCGACCAAGCCGTGTTCACATCCTTTGTGTTCACCCTAGAGCCGACGGCATATCATTGTCCCCATAAGTCTAGCTTGGTCGATTCTAGCATAACATCTAATCTAGGAATAGGATGACGATATTTAATAGTAATGTTGTTAATAGCCCTACAACCTACACACATTCTCCACGTTGTTGTTATTTTATTAATTCCATAAGTTGTTAGTTTATTTAGTTCTTTTATTATTTTCAGCCCAACAAGCCTATGTGCT
>OY998253.1:74773747-74808747 GCA_963922045.1 Persicaria maculosa | reverse complement strand
AACCAAAGAAATGGATTGTTTCCTGTTCAATGTTGTCATCTCCATTCATTTGTATTTGACATGTTAGCTTTACAAATTTCCATTCATAATGTAATTTTGTGAATAAATGAGTGATCTTAGGCAGAGTTGATTCATCATTTTCTTGCTCATACATTTCATTTTAATGAGTTAGGTTTCTTTTATATATGCATAAAAGTAAATTGTGAAGGTTATAGGTCGCATTTCGGCCGATTAATTTGCAAACTAGTGTCTTTGGGTACGGGTCCTAGTTATCTTGGTATTTATGGTGATTCCAACAACTAACTCCGGATTTTTATTTGTTGGCTTTGAAACTGTACAATGGTACAGTTGCAGGTGCTACTGGTGACCAGAGGAGTCGTCCAACCGGTGGTGCTACTTGAGCATGGTGTTGTCTTTAGACAGATTTGGGAGAAATAAGGGTTATATTACATTTGATATTGGTACTTGGGTTTGGAATTTACGTTGTTTGACCAAGCACTATTGATTTCATTTTGGGTTTCTATTTGTTTTTATTTATGGACTTTTGCTTTATACAAGAGGATGTTTTATTTCTAGTTATTTTCATATGTGAATTGTGAAGTCTTATGAAGCTCTTGTTGGAATATGCTCTTGTTGGAATATCATAAGTTTGTTGTTGTTCTCCAAGAATTTGTGGACTCTTTAGGTTCACAATTTCTGGACATTTCAAACTATATTCTGAGATGTTACATCCATCCATCCATCCATCCATCCATACATACATACATACATACCTACATACATACGTACGTACATACGTATGTACATACCTCTACTCTTTTTTCTATTAGCCTTCATTTGGCAAGCTGCTACATACATACCTACATACGTACGTACATACGTACATACCCCTACTCTTTTTTCTATTAGCCTTCGTTTGGCAAGCTGCTGTACGTACGTACATACATACGCACATACATACGTACATACGCACGTACGTACATACATATGTACAAACAATACATAAATACATACATACATTACGTACATACATACATACATACATTACATACATATATTACATTCTGCGTACAGTGACCTCGCTTCCCTTGTTCGCCGCTCTCAGCTGTTCAAGCTTCTCTGACCACCGTCGCACTGCGCCCCTGCAGTGCTTCATCTTCTTCATTCTCTTTTTGTCTGAAGGCAACGTCGGCAAGTAAATCTGAAACCCTAAGTGAATGTGTTGAATTCCCCTTTCGATTTTTAGTTGAATGAATGCGTTGAATTGATTAATTGGCTTCGATTTGGGATGTTTACTGATAGATAAGTTTTGATTTCGAATGGGTTTCGATTTGGTTAGATGAATGTGTTCTGACTTCTAAAATTCTGAATTTGGGAGGCTTCGGTTTGGTTAAATGATAAATTTAGATTTTGAATGAGTGTGTTCTGAATTTGAGAGGTAAGAGGTTGACTCATTGCATTTATAATGGCAGATGCGTTGTAAACTTATCAATTTCATGTGTATTTTAACATTTTTAAATATAAATATTTTATATTATATTATATTATATTTATATTTAAAAATTAGCGTAACCGATAAATCCGATATATCTCGATATATCCTCGATATATCATTTTTACTCGTAACCGATACAACCCCAATAGGCGATATTTAGAACCTTGGTCGACACTGGAAGCATATGAATGATCGTGTGTTAAGTGAAAAAATTGATCGTGCGTATAGTAGCCCCCGGTTATATCTATACATGTTTCTGTGGGTGTGTGTGGGTAGGTGCGTGCACGGTGTGCTACATGTGTGAAACTAATGTTAATAACGGAATAGGTAGATTAGAAGCAGTGTGTTTTTTTAAAAAGTTATCAATTAACAAATGTGAATATTGAATTTCTAACCAGGGAGAATCAATTTATAACGTTGAAATTTAAAAACAAAGCCCGAGAAATAGTTGTTGTTTTGTTATATTTACGCCTCTCTTCAAGAGGGGGGGACAAATGTTTTGGTCGAAACATATGATTTATATTTTGAGCATTTTAATCAATTGCCTCGATTTAGACACATGAGCACAAGTTATACGTAATCTACATTGACATTTTGATATTCGTTGCATCATCCAAAATATTCATAGGCTCACAAGATTAGGATATGTGGCACTACAAGATCAAAGGATCCTAGGTCATTGTGCATATATATACTCTTGTAAATTCCTTATTAAAGTAATGAAATAGAAATAATGGTAAATTATATTTTTAGTCCATAACCTTTATCATTTGTTTCATTCTAGACCTAAACCTTCAAAACGTTCCAATATAAGTAGTATTTAACCTTTCCATCTCATTTCATTTTAATCTATAATATTTCAAATATTGCAAAATAGTCCAAACATTATATTTTTGTTCATTTTGGTCCAAACATTAGGGTTTATATTGGAGCGACTCCTTGAATTTGGTAAATAAAGTGCGGTCATCCGGGGTTCGAAATGGGGACCTATAGGTATTAGGTACAAGTCCTTTTCGATTGAGTCATTCCGGAATGGTTATATTGGAGCCACTCTATCATCGAAGTGGAGACTTGATTACCATTGCAAGTGACGTCAAAGAACACAACGACCTCCTATATACTGGATCCGTTGTCAGCCCTTTTATTTTAATATCAAACAATTAGATCTATAGGATTATTTGGGTTTGATTTTTTTATATCTGTATATATGTACACATATATACAGAAATATATGTTATCTCATTGAATCAATGCAAACAAGTTTGGGTTTTTCAGTCCTACGTACATATTTTATCACATAAAATATAACCCCTAATTATCGATCTTAATACTCTACTCAATTTCGGGTTTTCACCTGTATAATTCATGTCAGGTAGGTCGAGTGTTGATCGAGCCATGTAACACGTTGAAGGATCAATGAGGCTGATGCAACAACAAGAGGCATTTTACAACGATCATCAGTGTCAATACAATTCACTGAGCTCAACTACATTAGATGTTACAAAATTACAACAAACAATAACATTTTCTCCATAGCTAGTTAGCTACCCACTACTTCAAGTCAGCTGTATGGATTACTAATGTTTCCTCTCCCATTTGCCCTCGCGTCTTCCATCTCGCTCTCTCCTTTCCACTGCCTGCCTAGACTTTACGCCTCTTGATATGTGCCTTTGCGAAGAACTGAATCCGCCAACATGGTCATCGAATGCTGAGCCCAACTCAGGATCTCCAGTACTACCTGTTTCATTTACATTAAAATTGTCATGTTTTGGAAAGATTGGAAACTACTTTTCAATAACAATCATCATGTCACAATCTGCGAAAATGGCGGGCAGGCGCGTAGCCAGTCTTCCAGATTCACACCTTTGTTGCACCCCTAATAAAACCGAAAAGAATCTCAAAAGTCTCAGGTGCTTACCTGTATCTCCTGAGTCAATGTTCTCCTCATATTCATCCGATTGATCACGTGCATGCAAGATGGTTGGAACCTGGCCTGAAAGTGTTCGTTGTCCAGAAAGAACTACCGTTGGCATAGAAGTGATGGTCGAACTGCTAATTGATGCCTCAAGCTGAATGCCGGAAGTGGTTGCTCGTAAACTGCTATCACCACCAGACTTTACACCATCCTTCTCCTTGTAACGATCCCGTGGACGGCTATATGCACAAAGAAAAATGATTGCTTAGTTTATATAAAATATATGAATCCGGACAAACTTGCCCAGAAGATGGTTAGATCATGTATGAGGATACATGGAAAAATAAGGCTGAACGGAGGGGTGAATTGTTTTCAAAATGGGAGATTCAGTCATTCCTCTAATGAATAGTTCCCACCATTTTTGCCCAACCAAATACCTGGTTTCAGTGAGATCCCTACTTTCCCAAGAAACATATGAAACGGCTGAAACGTGCCTTAAACAAGTTCAAAGACTGTCAAAACCGTTTATGTTCCATTTTTGTGAAGCTATCTTATTTTGATTTTGAATATGAAAACTGGATACCTGTGCACAGATGAAAATTCTCGCCGTGATCCTCGAACTCCGGAGTCTATGTGCTCTAGCTCCCGTTGAAGTTCTCTCTACAACAAGAATGAAGGGTTAGAGCAATGCATATTATTACTCAATAAAATGCAATGTGGAGAAGGCCTAAAATCTTGACTGGTACAAGGCAATCAACGTCATCTTTTGGAATGGTTAAAAGGAACAAAAAAGCTTCCAACAGTATAGGGGGAGATCTGTCTAGCAGCTAAGGTATAGGTTAATGAAGAATATACTGATAAGAGAGATGTTGGACAGCTTCAAGGCCTAACTAAGAACTCAAGCCTTTAAGGTTATTTTTCAAAAGAACCATCCTAAATGGAAAAACTGTTTTCCAAGACAAAATAGCTGAATCATCATGGAGTGGCACTTCATGTGAGCCCCCAAGCCTGTTTCTACTCTCAAATGCTACATAAATGAGCTTCAATAAGCATATGCCCATAATTCCATCACTGAGTAGATTTCACATTACACTCGCAACAAACAAGCTTGATCATCTAGTCTACTGTCCCTCTCTTTTCACCCTAACTTGTTTTCTCCCTCTTAAATAGGATGACGGTATATAAAGACAATAGCACATTCTCAAGATATAAATAAATATCTCGACAATGAATCCTGTAAGCTGCAATACCAAACCTGGTTTGGCTCTGCATTTACTTTTTCTTGGTCATAATCGCAGTTTCCACCTGATACACAAGGAAACGTATCATAAAAGTCAAAGGTTGAAGGTTATTCTTACCTGTGTTTGCTTCTCTTTCTCTAAATTCAGATTGTATCGAAGTTCATTGGTTTTAGCCCGTTCAAGCTCTAGAGACTGCTCCCTCTCAACTTCTCTTTCAGATTCCAATATCCTTTGCCTAGAGCAAAATGTGGAGAAAAAAGTGAACATTGATGTAGCAAAACTAAAGCATCCAACAGGATGAAAAAGGTGAACATCATGAAGAGAAACCTATCAAGTTCTTGCAGAAGTTCTGCTTTCCGTAAAGCTGCTTCCTCGAGATGTTTTTGGCGTGTACGCATCAACATAAGTTTCTGTTATCTCCGAGCAATAATTTCCGTCCTAATTCTGGATCTTTCCCTGGAAAAGTCGAGATGGATTTTAAGTGCAATGAGATCGAAATAAAAAATAAGATTTCAACTAAGCATTTAAGCATATGAAACCATGAGCCCCATACACCTAGTTGAAGAATAACGCAATGTGGAAGAGCATTTTTTATTTTGGGTCTAAACAAGTCCAGTTAAATATCAAGTCCCTAAATATACTTAGCATTGAGAGATTACCGCTTGTTCAAAGAAGATAAACGAAACAAGCCAGAAATCAAACAAGAAATCAGGACCTTAATTTACACCTTTTCACAATCATCTACTAGTTTATTGGCCACAACTTTGATGGGCAAAATAAAAGAAATGTCCTTCATACAATGACCAGTATCCCTGACTGGCATCACAGATATAACAATATCCATGATTAGACAAACATGGGTAACCCCATAGATCCCACAGTAATGGATAGTGCACCACCCACATATGAGCCCCCACTTATCCTTCATAGCTAAAACCTTTCAGCCTCTCCCTTGTTCTCATCCTACAAAGTATCAACCCATCGATAGGATGTGTTGCCACGTCTTGCTAAATGTTGGTTCCCTTTCAGATGCTGCTCAGTAATGCTACAAATTCCCTCACGTGAAGAACTCACATTCCCTTCCCTTTCTTCTGGGGTCTTATTAACTCTCACAAATTCGAAAGCACCCCTAACATGAATTGGGATGAGTAGATATGGTACCCTCATCCACGTCTCTCGTTCAAGTCCTCAGAATGGAGCGTTTTGCCCCCTTATAAGGCCTACTACTTGGTGTGAAGCAAACAGTTACTTATTCAGAACAAAAATTTTAATTAAAAAAAAAGCACCGAAAGTTATATCTATACATGTTTCTGTGGGTGTGTGTGGGTAGGTGTGTGCACGGTGTGCTACATGTGTGAAACTAATGTTAATAACGGAATAGTTAGATTAGAAGCAGTGTGTTTTTTTGAAAAGTTATCAATTAACAAATGTGAATATTGAATTTCTAACCAGGGAGAATCAATTTATAACGTTGAAATTTAAAAACAAAGCCCGAGAAATAGTTGTTGTTTTGTTATATTTACGCCTCTCTTCAAGAGGGGGGGACAAATGTTTTGGTCGAAACATATGATTTATATTTTGAGCATTTTAATCAATTGCCTCGATTTAGACACATGAGCACAAGTTATACGTAATCTACATTGACATTTTGATATTCGTTGCATCATCCAAAATATTCATAGGCTCACAAGATTAGGATATGTGGCACTACAAGATCAAAGGATCCTAGGTCATTGTGCATATATATACTCTTGTAAATTCCTTATTAAAGTAATGAAATAGAAATAATGGTAAGTTATATTTTTAGTCCATAACCTTTATCATTTGTTTCATTCTAGACCTAAACCTTCAAAACGTTCCAATATAAGTAGTCTTTAACCTTTCCATCTCATTTCATTTTAATCCATAATATTTCAAATATTGCAAAATAGTCCAAACATTATATTTTTGTTCATTTTGGTCCAAACATTAGGGTTTATATTGGAGCGACTCCTTGAATTTGGTAAATAAAGTGCGGTCATCCGGGGTTCGAAATGGGGACCTATAGGTATTAGGTACAAGTCCTTTTCGATTGAGTCATTCCGGAATGGTTATATTGGAGCCACTCTATCATCAAAGTGGAGACTTGATTACCACTGCAAGTGACGTCAAAGAACACAACGACCTCCTATATACTGGATCCGTTGTCAGCCCTTTTATTTTAATATCAAACAATTAGATCTATAGGATTATTTGGGTTTGATTTTTTTATATCTGTATATATGTACACATATATACAGAAATATATGTTATCTCATTGAATCAATGCAAACAAGTTTGGGTTTTTCAGTCCTACGTACATATTTTATCACATAAAATATAACCCCTAATTATCGATCTTAATACTCTACTCAATTTCGGGTTTTCACCTGTATAATTCATGTCAGGTAGGTCGAGTGTTGATCGAGCCATGTAACACGTTGAAGGATCAATGAGGCTGATGCAACAACAAGAGGCATTTTACAACGATCATCAGTGTCAATACAATTCACTGAGCTCAACTACATTAGATGTTACAAAATTACAACAAACAATAACATTTTCTCCATAGCTAGTTAGCTACCCACTACTTCAAGTCAGCTGTATGGATTACTAATGTTTCCTCTCCCATTTGCCCTCGCGTCTTCCATCTCGCTCTCTCCTTTCCGCTGCCTGCCTAGACTTTACGCCTCTTGATATGTGCCTTTGCGAAGAACTGAATCCGCCAACATGGTCATCGAATGCTGAGCCCAACTCAGGATCTCCAGTACTACCTGTTTCATTTACATTAAAATTGTCATGTTTTGGAAAGATTGGAAACTACTTTTCAATACCAATCATCATGTCACAATCTGCGAAAATGGCGGGCAGGCGCGTAGCCAGTCTTCCAGATTCACACCTTTGTTGCACCCCTACTCGGGTTTGGTTCATTCCTAGGAAACCCCAATTATTAAAACTAAATCTAATCTTATCCAGACCTAAGCAAACAACAACATTATGGAATTCCTATCTAGCCTGATTCATAATTCCATACCAAAATCCAAATTAGAACCAAATACTAATAAAACCAAAAAGAATCTCAAAAGTCTCAGGTGCTTACCTGTATCTCCTGAGTCAATGTTCTCCTCATATTCATCCGATTGATCACGTGCTTGCAAGATGGTTGGAACCTGGCCTGAAAGTGTTCGTTTTCCAGAAAGAACTACCGTTGGCATAGAAGTGATGGTCGAACTGCTAATTTATACCATCCTTCTCCTTGTAACGATCCCGTGGACGGCTATATGCACAAAGAAAAATGATTGTTTAGTTTAAATAAAATAAATGAATCCGGGCAAACTTGCCCAGAAGATGGTTAGATCATGTATGAGGATGAATGAAAAAGTAAGGCTGAATGGAGGGATGGTTGGTTTTCAAAATGGGAGATTCAGTCATTCCTTTAATGAATAGTTCCAACCAAATACCTGGTTTCAGTGAGATCCCTACTTTCCCAAGAAACATATGAAACGGCTGAAACATGCCTTGAACATGTTCAAAGACTGTCAAAACAGTTTATGTGTTCCATTTGTGTAAAGCAATGTTATTTTGATTTTGAATATGAAAACTGGATACCTGTGCACTGATGAAAATTCTCGCCGTGATCCTCGAACTCCAGAGTCTATGTGCTCTAGCTCCCGTTGAAGTTCTCTCTACACCAAGAATGAATGGTTAGAGGCAATGCAGATTACTCAATAAAATGCAATATGGAGAAGGCCCAAAATCTTGACTTGTACAAGGCAATCAACTTCATCTTTTGGAATGTTTAAAAGGAACAAAATAGCTTCCAACAGTATAGGGGGAGATCTGTCTAACAGCTAAGGTATAGGTTAATGAAGAATATACTGATAAGAGAGATGTTGGACAGCTTCAAGGCCTAACTAAGAACTCAAGCCTTTAAGGTTATTTTTCAAAAGAACCATCCTAAATGGCAAAACTGTCTTTCCAAGACAAAATAGCTGAATCATCATGGAGTAGCACTTCATGTGAGCCCCCAAGCCTGTTTCTACTCTCAAATGCTACATAAATGAGCTTCAATAAGCATATGCCCATAATTCCATCACTGAGTGCTGTTTTAATCAGTATAGTGTTCTTTAGTAGATTTCACATTACACTCGCAACAAACAAGCTTGAGCATCTACTCTACTGTCCCTCTCTTTTCACTCCTAAGTCCTAACTCGTTTTCTCCCTCTTAAATAGGATGACAGTATATAAAGACAATAGCACATTCCCAAGATATAAATAAATATCTCCACAATGAATCCTGTAAGCTGCAACACTAAACCTGGTTTGGCTCTGCATTTACTTTTTCTTCGTCATAATCGCAGTTTCCACCTGATACACAAGGAAACATATCATAACAGACAAAGGTTGAAGGTTATTCCTACCTGTGTTTGCTTCTCTTTCTCTAAATTGAGATTGTATCGAAGTTCATTGGTTTTCGCACGTTCAAGCTCTAGAGACTGCTCCCTCTCAACTTCTCTTTCAGATTCCAATATCCTTTGCCTAGAGAAAAATGTGGAGAAAAAAGTGAACATTGATGTAGCAAAACTAAAGCATCCAATAGGATGAAAAAGGTGAACATCATGAAGAGAAACCTATCAAGTTCTTGCAGAAGTTCTGCTTCCCGTAAAGCTGCTTCCTCGAGACGTTTTTGGCGTGTACGCATCAACATAAGTTTCTGTTGTCTCCGAGCAATAATTTCCATCCTAATTCTGGATCTTTCCCTGGAAAAGTCAAGATGGATTTTAAGTGCAATGAGATCGAAATAAAAAATAAGATTTCAACTAAGCATTTAAGCATATGAAACCATGCGCCCCATACGCCTAGTTGAAGAATAATGCAATGTGAAAGAGCATTTTTTATTTTGGGTCTGAACAAGTCCAGTTAAATATCAAGTGCCGAATAATATACTTAGCATTGAGAGATTACCGCTTGTTCAAAGAAGATAAACGAAACAAGCCAGAAATTAAACAAGAAATCAGGACCTGAATTTACACCTTTTAACAATCATCTACTAGTTTGTTGGCCACAACTTTGATGGGCAAAATAAAAGAGATGTCCTTCATACAATGACCAGTATCCCTGACTGGCATCACAGATATAACAATATCCATGATTAGACAAACATGGGTAACCCCATAGATCCCATGGTAATGGATAGTGCACCACCCACATATGAGCCCCCACTTATCCTTACTAGCTAAAACCTTTCAGCCTCTCCCTTGTTCTTATCCTACAAAGTATCAACCCATCAATAGCGATGCGTTGCCACGTCTTGCTAAATGTTGGTTCCCTTTCAGATGCTGCTCAGTAATGCTACAAATTCCCTCACGTGAAGAACTCACATTCCCTTCCCTTCCCTTTCTTCTGGGGTCTTAAAACTCTCACACATTCGAAAGCACCCCTAACATGAATTGGGATGTGTAGATATGGTACCCTCATCCACGTCTCTCATTCGAGTCCTCAGAATGGAGCATTTTGCCCCTTATAAGGCCTACTACTTGGTGTGAAGCAAACAATTACTTATTCAGAACAAAAGTTTTAATTAAAAAAAAAGCACCAAAAGTTATTGAGCAACAATCGCACTGACACAATATTGATACAAGGTCAAATTATCACAAAATGAACCCCTGAGCAACAATCGCACAGCCACAACAATATTCATACAAGGTCAATTCTTTCTACAACAAATGATCCCACAAACTAAAAGATTCACTTTTCTTTTCCTTTCTCCATAGGTTGTAGAAGTCCTTTTAAGCAAGTTTGTTTTCCATGAGGATATCTTATTCTTTTTCAGTATACTATGTTCCACTGTTTATCTCATAATACAACAGCAACAACAATATGTCATAAAAAATTGTTTTTATTAGAAAATAGAAAAGATAGTTGAAATTATTGTTTTCGAAATACCCTAAAATTCGCATCACAACTTGCAATTATCCAATAACATTTCATTTCAAGAGTTACTTAAGAGAGACATTGTATCCATCAGTGTTCAATATGATAATACTATGACACCCCACATAGAAAGTAAAAGGAAAGACATACACTGAGCGAATAGAGTCTTTAATTTGTTGAAGTCGATCTTGATCAGCATCCTTGTTATGAGCTGTGGAGAGAAACAATAAAGTCGATAACAAAAGCAATAATTGATCAAAACATATAAATATTTTTACACGATTTATAGGCAAGAGTTTTTATTAGGACCACTTGTCATTCTCTAGTCCATACGAAGTTTAAAAATTATAACAGCCCCTTAAGAAAGGCTCTGATGTCACAAGTAGCAAGACAATAGAATGCTTTTCACCCTCCCTTTTTTTAGTCTATACCACAATTCTTATTTCAATGCTCACTCTCCATCTCTCTTTTCATCCCTTTTCTCTCTCAAGAAAATATTTTTATTCAAATGTCATTTCCTGAGAGAGAGGGAGGGAAGGAGCTAGTGCTTCCAATGAGCTGGATGCTTTTCTCTGCATGAAATTCCCCATATTTAATTTGATTGGAGATGAAGTTCAGTCAGATCTATAGGAAGTTTTTGGAGAGATATTGGACTCAAGTCACTTAACGCTTCAGGGCTATGAACCAGTATTATTCCCCATATGAAGTAATGTTGGAAAAAGGTACTTCAGTGTTTCATATGAAATCAACAGCCAAGTAATAAAAATCTTAAGAAGGTCTTGATATACCGAGGAATATTTCTTAGGGGCGGTTACATGAAAGGAGAAAGATTCGTAACAATGATTTTCTGTAAACCTCATTCGTTTTTTACTTCTTCTACTGCAATTAATTTTATAATTTCTTTCAAATTGAATGAAGTTAAAACAAAGAATTACTTTGAATGCCCATTCTCAGCTCAGGTTTGGGGGGAATTTAGAGAGTGGCTTGAGATTATACGGGGACAATGTCCACCCTTGCAAGTGCTACTAAATGGTTGAAGGAGGCCCGTGGATAATCTTAGCTTGGCAAATTCAAATGCCTTTCCCTAGTGAGAATGTTGTTCATTTGATCAAAACATATTTCAAGGATGGTAAGGATAACCTTATATACATGTCTTGATCAAATGAACAAGATTCTCAATACTAAAGATAAGGTTTTAAAAAACTTCAGGTGCTTTGTCTTGAACCTTTTGTCACACACATAAGTTCTTTGTCTACTTGGCTTATTAGGGCTTCATTGTCTTTCCCTTGTAAGCCATCTTGTGGCATATCCTGTGGTATGCTCCATGAATTTGTAACCTTTTGATCTTTTAATATATACTTACCTTTGGATGAAAAAAATAACTAAAATGAAGTTGTTTGAACTTGAAAATATGAATAATTTGTTGGTACTAAATAGCCAAAAGAAAACGGTAATCAAATTTGATACTTACAATCAAAGTCTGCATATGATTCTTGTTCATTCTGAATGATCTCTATCTCCAGCTCTGCCTCCTCAAGCTCCTGCAGAAATCATCCTCACAAAGTTTAGAATGAGAATCGAGAAAAGGATAAGAAAACAAATGTGAATACAGAAATGTTGTCAAGAGGGTCAGGAAATGATACCCTAGTTTTTTGTTCAGCTTCATCTTCAAATACATCAAAGTATGCTTGAACAGAAGTTAGATTTGAAAGAACCTGAAAATGTAAAAAGGTATCATAAACATCAGGTGCAAGCATAAACCAATGACCACTAAGAAGCTAAAAGAAAACCTGACAAAGCATCAATTCTCCAGGCTCTAGCAGCCACAAGTCAGATAAAGCATCATTATCAAATAATCTCCCTTGAGAGATAGGGAAGGGGAATCACTGAAACAGGATGGTCCATGAATATTAATTTCTCACATATCCTCAAATTTTTCATTCTCAAGAATAAGAATGTATGAGCAGTTTCCATGGGAACTAACTTGGGAGTGCTAGTGAGTGTGCTAAAGTGATCATTGATTCTTGTAAACCTAGAATGTTAGCTAAATACAATTTCTCTAACAGCGGTGAGAAAAATTGGCGTAGGTTTCTTTTGACGTAGTGTTTGTTCATGGGTGGTTTTCTTTGGCTTGCTTTTTGGGGGATGTATAGATCCACTCGTGATGTTGCCTAAATTACCTCCTATGTCAGGTTGATGGGCTTTGGAGACCCTTTATGGTTTTACTCTAGACCCTTTGTATGGTCTACATCTTTGATAACTGTCACCTCGGTCTGCAATATATTTACCAATTCAAAACTTGGGAAAATTACATCTCTTTGAACAATGTACCACCTTTTTACGAGCTCTCCACATCATGTCCACACTGGTTAATGATTCCTTCTAGGAGTAAGTTACCTGTACTATTAATAAATTTTCATGCTAGAAGCGATTCATATTTCAAGGATGCCAAGATTTTGGCATCAAGATCCTTCTACACTGTTCCTTGCATTTCTCCCCCCAAAGGATCTTAACCTTCGCCTCCAAACCCTTTACCTCTCCTTTACCCTGTTGTTCCCTCAAAGAAAAAGCTTTTGTTTGGTTTGCTGTTCATTACACTGTTGCTGGAAAATACTTTGTGGGCAATATTGTTCTGTATTATAGGATAGTATTGTGATCTTAGTTGGTTTAGTTGTGTTTTACAGGCCAAAAAGGATTTTCAAAGCAAGACCTGATGTTGTGAACAATACTCTCTTTTTTTTTGGTGAACACAATACTATCTTTTGATATTGTGGAAATTCCCTTGTGGCTTACTTTGGATTAAGGATTTATCTTGCATTCTGGTGGACCCAGCCATGTATTTGTACAAAGATTATACAAACACGAGAAATGACAGTTTCACGCAGGAGTTACGAACATGGGAAGAAGGAAATGGACATGATAGGGCACAGGAATGCAATGACATGGTAGTTTTTGTGCATCCTACAGATCCAGAAACTAGGGCTAAAATTACCCAACATCAGTTTGATCTTGTGACTGTCCTCTTTTGGTGTGTTTGATTTGTTCTTCTTTGTGCAGAGCATTCTTCAAAGAATGCCCATACGCTTAATGCACATTATTTTTTCATAGCAATTAACGTTTGAAGAAAGAGAAAATCACATTAGTGAGAAAGTATTACACAGCCAGTAGGGTAAAAGGCTTTTTTCTGCTTATTACCTGAAAAACTGAATCACGAGTGCTACCAAAATGTGGATCAAGGTGCTCCCCAGGACATGTTAAAAGTACTTCTTTCAGCACCTACATGTCACAACATCCAACTTAGGTCATTATGAAGTGCATTTTCATCTATGTAGATTAAAAATTAGAACCAACAAAAATAAATATGCCAATCTAAGCAAACAGTCATGACTGGATAACAGGCACGCAGTAATAGTAAGTTGGTTACACCTTGGGTAGATATACAAATATACCTCTTTGGCATCATGGCCTTCAGCTCGAACCTTGCACAAAGCTTGGCAAATTCTCTTCTCTGCATCCTCAACCACTCCTTTTTTTTAAAATAAAAAATGCATACAAGGGCACAAAGAGGCAGAGAATGATAAGGAACCATAGTAACACATTTAATGTGATGATCATATTAAAACTAAAACTTTCCACCTGAGAATAATCTCCAGACGTGGAGCTTTTAACTTAATATGGATATGTAATATATGCAACAGATAGTTTTGTTCAAGCAAGATAGACAGCCTTCACCAACAATACGTGTGCTTATTAGTCACTTCAGATTCTGAAGTTCAGAACATTGTCTTTCAAGCAAATCATTCAACAGTTACTCGAAAATTTTGAATATGATTCTCCAGGAGGCATGCCAAATACCAAGTGATGTCACAAAACCAACAACAGCATCAACCCAATATACAACACCAACAACAACACATAATTTGATGATACTATCATGTTGTTCCAACAACAAACTTTACAAAACAAGCATGTAAATTGAACTGCATGTAGACCATCTCAAACTAAGAAATATATGGAAAAGCATCAAAGCTTTTATATAACATAGGAGTTTTAAAGTAGAGATGATTAATCTGAAAAAGAAGAAATAAAACTTTACCAGCTTTAGACAATGCAATGCTCTCAACATATCTCCAAACATTTGCTGGAATAACAGAAGTCTCTTCAATTGGAGAATAAAGGCATATTCCAGCAATAAGGGACAACAGAAGTTTCATAAACAGGCCCTCAGCCATTCGACATGCAGTAATGTCGAAACCAAGGAAAAGGGTATCCGTCGTTGCAAGAAATGCTTGTAACTGATGGTGCTCAACAAATGGAATATACTGCACAAGAAGAGCCATTGCGATAGTCCTCAAAGGCAAACACATCTCAGAAGAAGCCATAACTGTTAGCTGATCCCAAGTACTTGAAACAACGCGTGAAATTACGGTGTCGGAGACAGATAAAACCTTGTTATGTGTAGCTAACTTGTCAAAAGACAATGCTGTGAATATTATGTCCCCGTCATTCACGTCTAATCCCATGAGTTGAGATAAATAACGAAGAGCTATCAAACGTTGTTCAGGCTCAGGATGACTCAACATTTCAGACAGCAGATTAATCAAAGAAGTCCCACATTCATTCATGAGGATACCTTTTGCAAATAAACTACACAGCCATCTGTTGGTTTGTATGCACCATGAAATCCTTGGTGCAAAGTTCATTAAATGTTTCATAGCAGAGCAAACTAAAACAATAACATTATCTAGGCCACCCAGTGTTGGTATTCTAAGTAGACAATCAATGAGAGTAGATGCAACTTCCCAGAAACAATTTTCAAGGATAGAATCAACATTTTTTGCAAGCGATTCTAAGCTTAGGTTCCAAGAAATCAATGACTGATTTTCAGATGTGAGGACAGCAGAACTCCCATTGTCAGAAGCTGCCATGCTAGGAAGATTATGAACAGCAGCAGACAGGTATCTTGAGTACACGAGACATTGTGCTGAGGAAACAGCCAGCTTTCTTGAGAGTTGATGATGGAGTTTCCAACAGCGCTCAATCGACGCGTTGAGTTTCAGAATGAGAGTTTCTAGTTGTGTTGACAACTCTGTTATCTCCTCTGGCATGAAAACTTGAAAAGACTTAGTAGATTTACCAGTATCAGTCTTATCTGTTACCACTATAGAAATTGTCTGGGAACCATGACCGAGAATCAGAATCATCATCAAGTAAATCAGTCACGACAATGCCTGATAGGGGAATGGGAATGACACCAAGGTTTCTCAAGTTCTCAACTAATAGCTTTTTGCAACTCTCAAGAAGTTGCTCAAAGGCACAAAGGTAGTCATGGAAGGAAGTTGTTGGTTCAGTAGCAGCAAAACCAACCCACTCCAACGATGACAGCAACAGATCCCTTAAACGTACAAAAGACAAATCCTGTACAAAAGAACTCAAAACAAAAATTACAAGTGCCACCTTCACACTTCCATTTTCACCATGCGCTTCAACTTTTTTCATCACTTGTGTAAATAGTTCATCGAAGCACAATGACTCAAAATTATGGGACGAATCGTCATTCAGCAGTCTTTCTTCCTCTGAAACCAAATGCAGAGAATATACAATGATTGGCTTTAGCAGAGCCAATACTGAGTGCAAGAACGACACATCACTGTAAGGTCTTCTGCATATAGATCCAAGCAATTGCAGTACTCTAGGGACCTCAGGAACAATTGCCTCCATATGTTCAGTTACAATAGCTTCAAGTACAAATAGAATGACAGCCCTTGCATTTTTTGCATAACACCCTTTAGAAAGAACGTAATTACCTTTGGAAGTAGTATTATCTATTTTTTCATGAAATGGTGATTGACACAGGTCAGACAGCCAACACAATATCTCAGGAATTGCAGTTGAAGCAATAGACTTCAATTGCGATGCCACGGCTCTCAAAACAGTCTCCCCAAATGATCGAAATTTTTTATGCATATCAGGAAAGAAGAAACTCACATCAGGATATAAAACGGAAAATGCCAAGTCTCTACCACATTCTTGAGGATCCTTGGGTTCTTTTGCCTGCATGACTTCAGATTGCTTAGACTTCAACGAATGCTTATTGATACTATCACCGACCATGGCAAGATCATCAGCATATATGGACAGTAGATACGTGAGTTGAGACAGATCTGTAGCAAGGAACAGACGCTCCTCAAGGTACAAGTTAGCATTGCGTGACACTGCCATCCAACCTAGATAACGAACCAATGGAAATGGAGAAGAAGAGAACGCTTCTATTTTCTGTAACCAGGCCAATGGGGGAACCAAATTTCCATATTGAAGGCCATGAAAACTTTTTCTACTGTTCAGTCTTCTGCCTCCACCACTTGAGGCAATGATTAGGCTTTGAAGAAGCTCCCATCGCCTTTGCACCCTGTATAAAGGATCAGAAGTCAATAGTAATCTACCTTCCTTATGTTGTTTAAACATTGATGCCAAACACTTGTTAAGGTCTTCAACAGAGCCTAAAATGATGTCAATCACAGATTCAGGGGCACAGGACAGCTTAGTGGCCGAGTGCAACAAGAAAACAAGTGCTTGAATCAATGTTTCATGCATGGAATGCTGCTCCTTCTGTAGTTTCTTGATAAGAAAGTCACACAATAAATATTGATTTATTCGAACCAAGGTGATTGCATCTGCTGATTCGTCGTTACCATCAGAGCGGTTAACTTGTTCACCTCCACAAATCTTATCAAGGGATTGTTCTTCATCTGACACCTTGCTGTGATAGGCTCTTTCCATTTGAGCAGCCTGAATCAATATCTGGACAAACACACTGTCTCTCCTCCTTTCAAGCTGAGCTACTGTCTCCAAATTGCGGCTATTTTTGCCAAAAACTTTCTTCATTTCCACAATTTCAAGCCTTTTTGGAACATTACACTCATGAAGCTTCAACTGGTTATAGATTTTGGAAGCTTCAGGAGAAGACAACATCAAAAAAGGATTTATATAGCACTCTGCAGACAGAAGCAAAGCATCTATGGCAGCATTATGAGCCTCAAGGTTAATATGATTCTGCAAGTGCATATCGAAAGCAATACGCCGAAACTCAGAAGCTCGTAGTTTGCAGTCCTCATAGCTCAATAGTTGGGTATAATCCACTTGCAAGTTATAGAAATTTAAATGCTTCAGCAGATATTCAGCACTCAAGTTTTCATTCAGTATCAACTTAGCATTGGAATCAGAACTATTTGGGCCAGCGGTGATTGGATATTTTTCCAGTGATAGGGTATTCAAAGAATCGGGCACAAAAAGGAGATTAGCATCTTCATTAAGATCCCTCTTTACAACCACGTCCGTAATATCACCACTGTTAACTTGGCCACTGGATTTTACAGTACTTTCTCCCAGAGCAAGAGTAGGCAATGAATTAACTGAAGTTACTTCTTCGACATTGGTCACAGGACATTTGCAAAAATCAATCCCAGCAGGCAATCGCATGTGAGGGTCCAAAACTGAGAGAATGACACTGGACAGGAGGATGAACAATTGGCATCAATACTACAGGTCCCGGAAAAAAAAAATATGAAGATTCTCCCCATAGCTTCATTAGTTTATCAGTCTTCCAGTTAAAAACTAAGACAGGTGACAATGCATATTCTAAGTAACTGATTAGAGATCTTTACAGAAATCTTGACCGGGGAGAAAAAGATAAAGTTGGGCAGTTGAACAGTTTGGTGAAGCATTATAAAAAGAAACCACCATACCTTGATGAGACTACATGGATTTTTCACAATTCCTAATGCAACTTTCTGACCCTATTAGATTATTACACCTTTCTTCTAGATGGGAAGCAAACAAGTCCCTGAATGATTATACTGATTTTGTTAGAACCTTAATGAATGATATGCATTCCTATCTACGGAGTACTAGATTTTATGGGCTCATCGTTCAAATGGTAATGATTTGGTGAGCAGGAAAGACAATAATAAGATGGTATCGTTTGGATGGTATCATTAGGCAAACAGGAATGTCTATTGAAGATGGAACCTTATGCTTAGTAAATTTCCAAGAAATGTGGTAACGTGTTCGCTGGTAAAATAGCCATGTTTATAACAATACTTGTCAAGTTATCATAACATTTCTGAGTTTTTTCATAGAAATGGTAGCCAATGATGGAAAGTAAAAAGAGGCAACTAACCACATGTGAGTAAATGTTACCTAGGAGGTACAGACCCACGTCTCCATTCAAGTTCCAAGTAAGGAAGAATTGAAGGCTTTCTTACTGCAGCCCTAATCACATTAAGTGCAACTGCACAAGTATGTTCCTCGTCCACAAGGAATAACTCAGACACATTACTCAAGTCTATCATGGATTCGGAGAGAGAAACAATTGGCTGAAGAAACCTCTCCAACATTTCCATAAGAAACAAAATACTGTGCTTCACTTCCTGAGATTTCAAAACATAGAAGCAGTGGCAGATTACATATAGTAGTGTAGTTTACAGAAAGCCTTACCTACTCTTTTGTTTCTTGGTGGTTAGCTGGAAATTTGAATGTGTTGGTAAATCCTGCAAGCCCAAAGTAAAATTATAGGGAATTACATTGAATTTAGCCATCAGGTCATCCATGTACCCCGACAACGCAAGAATGATGTATATCATGGCTGAACGGGCATGGTTGGAAGGATGCTGACCACCCTAGACAACACCATGTCCCAAAGAAAAAGCAATATACAATGTCAGTTCCAGGCAAAGAACATAGGATACCCGACAAAAAAATATATAAATAAAAACCTTATAGAATAATCAAGTGACAGAGTAAAATCCACATAGAAAACTTGATAAATCAACAACAATGATGAAGGAAAGTTTTGTAGCATAATCAAATGCTTATATTCAACATGTAACTAAAATCCAAATATATATTGAAAAGGCAACAAACTACTGAGGCTTCCGTTGTGTGCAGCTTTTACATCCATTCTACACTGATGGAGCCACAAGCAACTCTTACATCCATAATACAAGGGGTCAATGGGTCCATGAAAGTAATTTTAGTAGCTATGCAGTATGGTTTAAAAAAAAAAAAAAAAAAAAGAAGGCTGCATATACAATAGGCAAGTTCAAAAGTTTTGAGTCACAATCAGGTTGGTTTTAGATAGATGAAAAATGTAGTTCCATAATCTCGAAAGCACTTGGCGGCTTAGCAAACAATTATACCTGAACAATACCCAAAAGATCTTCTAGGAGCTCCATAGCTAAGTCAATCTGCATCATGGACATTGAAAAATTTATTTCTGCCACTTATGTTCCTTTATTTCCTTGTACTACATTCATAAGTGTATGCTTCATTTGAGAAGTGGTCGCAAAGACAACTGACATAGGTAAATAGAAGGGAAAATGTGAACAATCACTAGTGAACCAACCTTGGTAACAACTTGGTGCATCCAGGGCTCTAGAATGCCACTACACAAATCAATGAGGACGCATGCAGTCTTAGCCTGTACCATAAGAGAATTAACAATGGTTTTCAGAAGCTAATGTAGCAACTGCTTTTATTGTCAGAGAGATGACACGAGAAGAGACAATCCCACTGACAAATAACTTAAGAAACTCAAGAAGAAAACACATATTCTTTTTTTTTCCTTCTCATTTCTCCGAGAACAAGGTAAGCAATCACAACATGAGAAAGCCACTGAGGATAACACTGTACAGATTATCTCTTGTTGATAGTCATATGCTAACACATCAGGCCATCCCGAAAACTTTGGGGGCCTGTGTTAAGATTAAAATTAAGCCCTACTAATCAAACAAGAAAATTATAAATATACAAGAGTGAATTTCATTAAAAATCAACTAAATTTATTTAAATGAAGTCCTATTTAAATTTCAAAAACAATTTGTTTAAATCATCAGCAAACAATTTTATCCAATCGCAAATTGGAAAACGTTATTGCTTGAAATCTTGGGAATCAATAGTGTACTTGGACTCACATGATAGATCTATTGAAGAGCTCTATATGCATGTGTATGTCAGTGTATATATACAGATTATAGAAACAAATTCCAGATTTACCAGCCCAAGATGCATAGTCCTTCAAGTACAAAAGATAGCAGGCCAAAGTAAAGAGATAAAGACTAGGAGTAGATACAAACATGTGCTGGAGAAAATGACGCAAAATATCCAGAGGAAGCACGAAGAAGTGGATGAAATGCTCGTGAAGATAATGTTAAAACGATCTGCATAGTGCATATCAGAAGAAACTATGAGTTAAAATTCCAATTTAAATATAGAGCATAACTATGAAAGCTGCACAAACAAACCAAGATAGTGAATGATTAAATAACCTTGGACAATGCTTGTTGAACTAATGGTTGCATCCAATGAGACAAATTGTTGTCTTTGGCAGCAGGAGGACAGTTGGATGGACGCAAAGCTATAAAAGAAGCCAAAAAAACCACTTAGAATACATTTTACATCTTATAAACCCGGTTCTAGGTGCTTGTTCTCATTTGGTTGTTCCACTAGGAAAGGTAAAGTAGCCTCTAAAGTGAAATCTTGCACATGATCAATGATTTTGGATAACTCCAAAGTGAATGATTAGAAATTTAGAACCCTGGTTCTAAAGTGAATAATCAATGATCAATGATTGGCAGCTCGATAGGCCTAACAGACTTTTTTTTTTCTGAGTGCGAGTGGTATTCTTTTATGATGGTGAAAGTGCCCACCATTTGTTTATGCAATTCAATAACATAAAGATAACCCATGCTTTGGCCATGGCCAAATACAAACAAGATGTTACTTTGTTTTGGTTGTTTGGTAAATTTTGGTTATCTGGTATACATACTTTGGTATGGTCAATCAGAAACGCCCTCACGATGTAATCAGTGAAAGGGTACGTACACCTCGCCCCCAAATACAAACAAAATGTTACTTTGTTTTGGTTGTTTGGTAAATTTTGGTTATCTGGTATACTGGTTAAAGTAGAACTTCTGTAGTTGAAACTTTGGTATGGTCAATCGGAAACACCCTCGCGACGTAGTCAGAGAAAGGGTATGTACACTTGACCCCCTATATCCGTTCTGAGTGGGATACACTGGGCTGTTGTTTTTGTTGTTGTTTAGCTTTTTTATGAGATTATTCAGCTGGGACTCGTGCAAGGATGAGCATTTATGAATTGCAACTTAAGGGAACAACTCTTCATTTTTTTCAACAAGACATACTGTCCTTTGTCTACTTGGCTTTTAAGCACGTGATACATATACGTTTATTCTTGTTTCAGCTCAAAAGTATCCTATTAGGAAGTGTAAGTGCAAGCCTAGAATGAAAAATGATGGCTTAGAAGAACTAAAAGGTAATGGGCAGGAAGAGGACACGGAAATACTTTGTGGTAGGGGGTAGAAAATTGACATTTTGTATAGGGGCCATTTTGGAATGAGGTCCTTGGCTTTTATATTGCCTTTCACTTTTGCACCCACGCCCCGGTTAGGTTTGGGTTTCTTGTAACTTGGACCACTTGGTTACTCGTTATATATATTTATCGATTAAAAAAAAGTAAGTGAAAAGATTCATCTCCGACTCTCCATAACCCTTATTTACTCCATTACCACCCTCGAAGTCCAAACTTAATACTTAAATTCATCATAAAAAAAGGGAACAAAAAAAAAGAAAAATCAAGAGATGGGGGAGATAGTGAGAGAGAGGGATACGACAAACGAATGGCAGCAAAACCTTCCAATATGGTTCTACTAGAAGCAATCAAGAATACCAAGAGCAAAAGTGAAAGTTTTTAGGGGAGATGCAACTTCAGGAACTCATATCTATTGCACTAATTTTCTTCAAGGTTTTATCAACTCATATCTACTGTTCTGTAGAAGCACCTTTGAATTTACTGTACAAAAAATGAAATAATGCCCACAATTTACCTGAACAAAGAAGATAGCTATTGGACTTCCCCATAGACAGGATATTCTAACATAACGGGCTGGAGTATAGTTCGTAGAATAAGTCATATCTCGTCGAGGTGCTTCACATCTTGGTCGGACCTTTGCAAATTTCTCGGGCTACAAAAGTTGAAAAATGCATCAACACCAAGTTATGACAAAAAGAACTCGTTTTACAAAGCTCAAAAGAAAAGGAGCACAGAAAGAAACATTCAAATAGTTGTAAACACAGAAACAGTGCTGGGAATAACTGCTTCTGTATATTTGTAAGTGAACAAAAAATCCTTGTGGAAAGAAAGGGGTTGCTACGAGCAACAAAAGGAACTATGGAACAAAAACATGATAATAAATTACTGAACTACAAATGCTGAGGCTAAAATCAGTTTTATGTTTTTTTTTTTACTATGCACATGCATTCTAATGAATCCGATACAAAAAAATAATTGAGTTGATCAAGTTGCAATGAGAAAGGATACAAATTTCCTGAAACGTTACTAATTGGGGAAAAAAAGAAGAGTACTCTGATTTCATTCTCTGAATTAACGCCGGTCAATTCATAGTACACATTCGAGCATGGAACAGGCAGGTATAAGAGAAATTTTTAAAATAAGGATGAGCATGAATAACTCATACTAGAGAGAAGCACGATGATGCAATTATCAAAGTAGCAAACTAACCTTGTAACGCAAACCAGCTGCAACCTCCCACTCCAGGACAGATTTATTGTGTATCTGTACATGAGATAACAAGCAAGGCTCCTACAAACAACCAAACAAGAGGAAATGGGAAAGGTCCTATATAATAACATATTTATACAATCTCCTGGGGATCATCAATTACAGTAATAAAAGCTCCACAACTGTAAACATATTATTCATAATCTTACACCAGGAAACAAATAAGGGTGACAGGCGGACAGTACTGAGCAAAATTTAAAAAGTTTGAAAATTTACAGAATTCAAACAACAAAAGATGGCAAGCACAAAAGCCAAAACTAAGGGCCATTTTCCAATCATACCTTTAGTACTCAATATCAAAACAATGAAACATGTGACCCCAAAATGAAAACCAATATTGACACCATCAAACAACACCCACAAGATTTGCTCTATGGGAAAAGGCAAAAGTTCCTTGGCAGACTTCATTAATTCCATCATCACCTCTAAGCAACATATCATTGACACACATTGTTGCAGCATACCAACTTGATAACCATGTGAGTTGTGACAATTGTTGACTAGATCACACAATGTCTAGTACTCTTCCAACAGTCAGCCCTAAATTTCTTAGTAGTAAATAAACTAATTGATGTAATTAAAGCGAAATAATACAAAAAGGAAGAGACGTTTACAATATCATGCATGTTAAAAAACCATAAAATTTTCCAGCTCACTCATAATGCTGAGGCTTAGTTCTCAAGGAGGACAGACTGACAAAATGAGCCCACCATGAAATCACAGAAACAACCCAATCCCAAGAAACCACAGATTACCCCAGCTCACTCTTAAATTTGGGACCTATGTTCGCTTTGGCTAAGGTGTCAGGTTGGCCAGGGTAACAGAATGAAACAACCTGATACAAGCTCTGGTGTCGGTTTGAAACCCATATATCCTCATACACAACCTTGGAGGGGGGTTTAAGTCATTCCCTAACTCTCCTTCCCCTCTCAGTCCTGATATGGGAATACCATACCAAAACCTAATATGGGAATTCCATATTGATACCACCATATACATACTCATTGATCATTTAGATTCTAACCAAATGCCATATATTTCAATCAACCCAATCACTTTTTAAAAATAATCAAATTACAAAGAGCGCCTAAAAGGAAAATACTTCAACCAACGCAAAAGAGGCATCTAAATGATCTTCAGTGTCACCAGGATAAACCCATTCCTTCTAATAAACCTTCAAAACAAAGCATCCTTATAAATGAAAATTGCACCACACCAAAGCATCTCCAGCTCTACGATTAGACTAATGCCCTAGCTCAATTGAGGACACTAAATCTTCCACTAATTTGTCTCCATTCGACTACATCAACAAAGCTGCAGGTAAACAAGCTCAACACCAAGACAAACCCATAAACCCTAGCTCACCAAAATGCACAATTCCTTTCGTTTCAAAATTGAAGAGAGAAAGAGGAGTACTTGGAGCTCGAGCAAGATCCACTCTTTGGTGTTGGTGCCAGCAGACCAGTAATTGTGGAGGTCAAGATCGAGGATATTGGAGCCCTTTTGGGCAGCTGTTTCTCGAGATACGGCCTTCACTTTGTAAGGCAGGGACTTCAATCTTGGTCCAAGCTCCATCTCCATCTCTCCCACCATTTTCTCTGCTTATCTCCTCTCAAATGGCGGGGGAAGCCTGAGCTCCTCCTCTTCTTCCGTGCCCGTGTCGGAAATTCTTGGCCGGGGACCCGAATCTGATGAACTGAACTGGTTCTAGATTTGCTTGTTCAGTCGTTTGGGTCGGACGATTCGATGTGTTTGTGTTTTTTTGTTTTTTTTTTGAAACGGAAAAAATTTGGCGGGCATCCTTTCGGATGAGACTACGCAGAAGAGAATCATCAGGTGTCATATAACCAAGTGAAGCGGATACTAGTCATGACAAACGATCAGCCACTAGATTAGCTTCCCGGAAAACATGACGAATCTCGACAGAACCAAAGAAGCCCAACGAGACTAGACTGTCTGAGACAATCATATCCGAGTCTCCGGTAGGCTTCCCCAAACCTTTTAAACTTTTTATAATTGTAAGGTTGTCGCCTTCTACTATTAGCTTTTGGATATTCAGGTTTTTCGCAACTAGGATGCCATTCCAGAGCCCTAGGCTTTCGCAACCGCATACCGAGTCTATTGGTGATGGACCCCACCCGCAAGAAATAAGAGAACCCTTGGAATCACGAATGATAAACCCAAAAGTGCCCTTATTGTCTGAAGAGAGAGACCCATCAAAATTTAGTTTATGGGTGTCTTTTGGCGGGGCTTCCCATTTGGTTCGTTTCCTTTTAGAATTTGATTTTGGTTTAGAAGTGATTGTTGTATCTGTGGTATTATCCTTTTAGAATTCGTTTCCTTTTAGAATTCGATGTGTTTGTGGACAAAGGAGCAACGCAGTGACGCTCTTTTCTTTTTTTTTTTCTTTTTTTTTATAAGGAAATAATTCGAGGCCGGACAGGCCCGGACCTCGAGAGGCCGACAAAGTCGGCAGACGACAAGTCGTCTAAACATACAACAACGAAATAGAAAACATAACATAAAATACATCAAAAGAGCACCCAAAATAAACCCGGAAAAAACCCAAGAACTAAGCAAAATAGCGGACACAACATCGAGAGGAAGGAAGTCGTCGCGGATGAGTGGATAGCGAGCGCATGGGACAGCACTAGCTGACACGATATCTCGCCGCCGGAAAGACGGAAAGCAGAAATCCTCGTAAGGCAAAGGCGACACCTGGGGAGGTTTTTTTTACTTACCGCAGAGGTTACCGGCCATCAAGGATGTTGTCGCTTTGCCGCCGGAGGAAGACTTCGATGGGTTTTTTCTCTCTCCAAAAAGAGAGTGTTTTTGCAGTGACGCTCTTTTCAGTGCCCGGTTCTACTTTTCTTTTCTTTCTTTTTTTTCTCTCTTTTTTTTTTTGATAAATCGGAGTTCGAACAAGGATTACAGAGTTGGTCCGAGAGCAAAAGTGAAAGTGATTGAGTCGGACTACTTGTTCATCACTAAAGTTTGATTATTAGTATTATTTTTTTCTCATAATAAGAATGTTAAATTATCCTTGAATTCTTGTAGTAGAGAATGATTTATTACCCAATGTACCTTTTCTTGGTCTTCACTTTGTCTTGACCTTCAATGATGAGATATGCTCTCCTACGAATCTCTCCCTCTTTTTCGCTGAAAGAACTTACTTTTATTGGATATGTTGTTGCAAAAGTACACTAAATAAATCTTGCAATTAGGAAAGGAAATTATAAAAAAATTCTTGAGAGAATTCATAAAGGGTATTTCAAATTTATAGCTTTGAGGGCGAAATTGATGTTGTCGTGTTCTAAATTGATTGAAGTTATAATTTCATGGCTTTGACATGATAATTATAAATAACTTAAAATGACACTCCGTATAAAGGTAATGATGTTGGTGGTTTAATGTAAGGATGTAATGATAGTGCAATAACTAAAATATGAAAACAATAAAGTATCAATAATGTAAATAAGATTTGTCAAAAGAACTTACTTTTATTAGATTTGTTGTTGTAAAAGTACACTTAGACCATCTTCATTGCAAGTTTCTTAGGAGTTTTTTTAGGAGTAAAAACTAATGTAAAATAGAGGAGAGAGAAATTAGCCTCCCATCAAACTCCCCTAAAAACATACGGAGTAAGAAACTCATTCAAACCAAAATTTACAAAGACCAGTGGGGCCCTTTTTCATTTTAAAAACAAAACTAGTATGATCCCCGCGTCATGACACGATTTTTTATAAATAAAATCTTACTAATATATTAAATTAATATTATAACATAATTGTAAAAGTTCAGATAGTTAAATATTTTGAATTAAACTCATGGGTTGAGAAAACGATTAAAGTAGTATATATATATAGATATATATATATATTACTAATATTAATTTTATGTTTTCTTATTATTAATTTTATGTTTTGAATTAATCCCATTGTTTTTTTTAGAAAAAAACTACTAAAATTATAATTTCGGCTAAGATCAATGTTTTGAATTAAGCCCAATAGTTAGTAAAATTAAAGCAAAAAGAGAATTAAAGAAAAAAAAAGAAAATTTTGAGAATTAAAGAAAATCAAATAAAAATGGCAAAAAAAAAAAAGATTTGTCAAGACTCCTAAAATTCCTCTAGGCTTGACACATCATCCTAAACTCTTCTAAATTAAGAGTTTATATAGATATAGATAGTTAGTAAAATTAAAGCAAAAAGAGAATTAAAGAAAAAAGAAGAAAATTTTGAGAATTAAAGAAAATCAAATAAAAATGGAAAAAAAAAAAAGATTTGTCAAGACTCCTAAAATTCCTCTAGGCTTGACACATCATCCTAAACTCTTCTAAATTAAGAGTTTATATAGATATAGATAGTTAGTATAATTAAAGCAAAAAGAGAATTAAAGAAAAAAGAAGAAAATTTTGAGAATTAAAGAAAATCAAATAAAAATGGCAAAAAAAAAAAAGATTTGTCAAGACTCCTAAAATTCCTCTAGGCTTGACACATCATCCTAAACTCTTCTAAATTAAGAGTTTATATAGATATAGATAGTTAGTAAAATTAAAGCAAAAAGAGAATTAAAGAAAAAAGAAGCAAATTTTGAGAATTAAAGAAAATCAAATAAAAATGGCAAAAAAAAAAAGATTTGTCAAGACTCCTAAAATTCCTCTAGGCTTGACACATCATCCTAAACTCTTCTAAATTAAGAGTTTATATAGATATATAGATAGTTAGTAAAATTAAAGCAAAAAGAGAATTAAAGAAAAAAGAAGAAAATTTTGAGAATTAAAGAAAATCAAATAAAAATGGCAAAAAAAAAAAAAGATTTGTCAAGACTCCTAAAATTCCTCTAGGCTTGACACATCATCCTAAACTCTTCTAAATTAAGAGTTTATATAGATATAGATAGTTAGTAAAATTAAAGCAAAAAGAGAATTAAAGAAAAAAGAAGAAAATTTTGAGAATTAAAGAAAATCAAATAAAAATGGCAAAAAAAAAAGATTTGTCAAGACTCCTAAAATTCCTCTAGGCTTGACACATCATCCTAAACTCTTCTAAATTAAGAGTTTATATAGATAGTTAGTAAAATTAAAGCAAAAAGAGAATTAAAGAAAAAAGAAGAAAATTTTGAGAATTAAAGAAAATCAAATAAAAATGGCAAAAAAAAAAGATTTGTCAAGACTCCTAAAATTCCTCTAGGCTTGACACATCATCTTAAACTCTTCTAAATTAAGAGTTTATATAGATATAGATATAGATATATAGATAGTTAGTAAAATTAAAGTAAAAAGAGAATTAAAGAAAAAATTGAGAATTAAAGAAAATCAAATAAAAATGGCAAAAAAAAAAAGATTTGTCAAGACTCCTAAAATTCCTCTAGGCTTGACACATCATCCTAAACTCTTCTAAATTAAGAGTTTATATAGATATAGATTGTTTTTTTTAGAAAAAAAAAACTACTAAAATTATAATTTCGGCTAAGATCAATGTTTTGAATTAAGCCCAATAGTTAGTAAAATTAAAGCAAAAAGAGAATTAAAGAAAAAAGAAGAAAAATTTGAGAATTAAAGAAAATCAAATAAAAATGGCAAAAAAAAAAGATTTGTCAAGACTCCTAAAATTCCTCTAGGCTTGACACATCATCCTAAACTCTTCTAAATTAAGAGTTTATATAGATATAGATTGTTTTTTTTAGAAAAAAAAAACTACTAAAATTATAATTTCGGCTAAGATCAATGTTTTGAATTAAGCCCAATAGTTAGTAAAATTAAAGCAAAAAGAGAATTAAAGAAAAAAGAAGAAAAATTTGAGAATTAAAGAAAATCAAATAAAAATGGCAAAAAAAAAAAAAAGATTTGTCAAGACTCCTAAAATTCCTCTAGACTTGACACATCATCCTAAACTCTTCTAAATTAAGAGTTTATATAGATATAGATATAGATTGGGAAGTGAATGGGGGCCCTTTTTCATTTTAAAAACAAAATTGGGTGGTGAATGGCGTGATGGACATTGCATGTAATTCTGGCATTTTCCATTCACAAGATGTGTTTTAATAATTACATAAAATAGTTTTAATAATTACATAAAATTGCATGCAATTTTGGATGAGAAGTGGGGGCCCTTTTACCTACAAATATGACTCTCTTTATTTACATATTCCACTCCATCGTCGCCCCATATACTTATTTTCTAGCCTCCTTCATCTCTCATCTATCTTACCATATTTTTCTCTTTGAGATGGATACGAATGACCCAAACCATCCTTATAGTTTTAGAAATTTGTATACGAGTATGGGAGATTCTCCAAATCCAAACACTCAAAATTTTTCTTATCCGAACATGTATTCATCACAATCACCAATTACCCCAACGTCTCATGGAAGCTCTTTTGGAAATAATATGTGGCAACAAGTTGAGGAAGTAGCAAACCTCGACGAGATTCAAGAATCACCACTCGAGGGTTACCAAGAGCAAGGAAATCGCAGGAGGGGCACTCGTGCTAGAGGCGCTCGTGGGAAAGCTGGACGTGGGAGAGCCTCTCGCGGAAGAGCCACTGGTGAAAGAGGAGTACGAGTGAAGTGGAGTCAAGTTGAAGATTTATTGCTCGTTAGTGGTTGGATTAACACTATCACCGATGCTTGAACAAACACTCAACAAACAGCAGGAGCGTTATGGGAGAGAGTTGTAGAAAACTACAACACAAATAGGGAGGACGACCGGCCCGAGAGGATTGTTTCCATTGTTAAACCAATATGGTATACACTATCCCAAGATGTGGCCAAATTTGTTGGTGCTTATTCGAGTGCCAAAAATCGGTAAGCTAATGACCGTGATGTCATGCGGAACGCACACACTATTTACAAGGGTGATCTTGGGGTACGACTTCTTGTTTGAGCATGTATGGCGTGAGCTCAATATATACTGAGCCCGAATTCCACAGGTGGGTTGCATCAAATTCTGCATCAAGTGGAGGAGGCTCAAATAGGACCAAGGTGAATGAATTTGGAGTGTACACATCCAGTGAAGGATCGGACACCCCTTCAAGTGTTTCTAGAAGTGAGAGTGCTCTAGTATGGCCGGAAGGCATAAAAGCAATAAAAAGAAAGGGTAAGCAGGTTATTGGGAGCTCAACTGATCAAGCTAGCAAAGATGCTGAAGAGGTGATTCAATTCTTTTTTGAGCAAGCTGGAGAAAGAAACAAGGAGATGGAAGGAGATAACATGATTGCGCAAAAGTTTGCGATGCTTAACAAGCTGATAATGGAGTCTAACCTTTAAGATTTTTTTTTTTTTTAAGCAATGTAAAATTCAGTTCTCTAAACAAGCCTAGAGAAACCGAGAGACCGGACAAGCCGGTAGATGGACTAACCATCATGTACAACCAAAGCAAATAACAAAATTAAATGACATAAAGGAAATAACATGAAGCAAATAACGAAAATGAAAAGGCGAAACTAAAATAAAAGTGCTAGCTATCCTGCACCGTAATACAAAACAAATACGACAAATGAAACAATCAGCCAACGAAGGATGCACACAGAGATCCCTGGGGACACTAGCGGACATCTCAGATTATGGACTCTAAAGAGCCATCAGATATCGATCGCAAATCCACGTCGTCTTCGGATACAGCAAATCAAAAATTGTTCACATGAGGCCTGCATCACAACAAGAACAGCACAACACACCATGCCGTAATTCCAAACCTAAGTCAAATCATTGCTCAATAAAAAAACCCAACCCGTCGAAAAACCTCAAGGGCGATAACGAGATCGTAAGAGACTACTAAATAGTCAAAATAGATACGACTGAGACGAGACAGAGGAAAGAAATTAAAACACCAATCCAAAGGCAAAAGGAATGAAGGACGGAATGGAAGGGAGAACCCCTAAAAGGGCGTTGTTACAAAGCAAGAACCAAGAAGCGTTGAACCACAACCCACACACGAAGGTGGGCCGCAACGAAGGTGAGGGCGGCTAGGCGGCGGAGCCGAAGGTGCCACAACAGTGTCCGAAAACTAGGGTCGAGCCGAGGGAGGCGGAATCAAAGTCGCGGAAGGCTGAGTGCACGAGGGCGGAATCAGAGTCACAGGCAATTGCGAGGGAGGCGGGGGCAGGGCAATTTGGGTTTGGGTGAAGCCCCTGTAGACAAGGGAAGAAGGAGGCGTCGGAGGCCATAGAGTGGTGATGGAGCCGATTGGACGTTGATGAAGTTCGGTGGTGAACCTTTCGGTCCGGTCCAAGACCGGCGGAATGGAATTTTTGAAATCTTGGACCATGGATCGGACCGGGACTGTAATATACGGTCCCGGGTTTTCCGGTCTACGGACCAATAAGACCGACTGGACCAGTTTGATTGTTTACTGAGACGTTGAGTCGTGGTGGAGAGGATGAGAGATGTCAGACTGCAGCCGGAGAGATAGGTGAATGGTGGTGGATGACAGTGCGTCAAACTATAGAGAGGGTTTGGCTTGAACTTGAAGAAGACTACCTCCTCGGAAATGAAAAATGAAATTTAAAAGGGAAAATTGCAAAAAATAGCCTAACCTTTAGGGGTAGTTGCGCTTAATAGCCTGAACTATCAAAAATGCAGAAAATAGCCTCAAGTATTTAACTGGTTGCGGAAAATAGCCTCAAGCTACATCAAAATTCAAATAATTACCTTTAAATTCAAATTAATGATAAAAAAAGTCTTAAGTTGTCATTAAATTCAAATTAATTACAAACCTTCTCCAAAACAATTTTTATTTAAAAAAATCATCACTTCTTATATAAAAAAAGGTTACACTTAATTGTTGTTATCTAAACTCATAGTTAAATTAATTATAAAAACTATCTCAAACTATATAAATATAATTTAAATTTATTATTCTAAAAAATTAATTAGATTATTTACATATCATTAAAAGTAAATAAATACTTAAGCTTCTATTTACAATTGATCTAATAACTTCTATTCACAATTACTTAGATTTTTTTTAAAATTTATTTATTTACACAATTTATATGGTATAAGGTAGTTTTTGTAATTAATTTAATGATGAATTTAGCTAATAATGAATTAGTGAGAACACAAATTTATGAGAAGTGGTAGATTTTAGGAAAAAAAATTATTTAGGCCTTTTTTTTATATAAGAAGTGATGATTTTTTAAAATAAAAATTGTTTTGGAGAAGGTTTGTAAATAATTTGAATTTAATGACAACTTAAGACTTTTTTTATCATTAATTTGAATTTAAAGGTAATTATTTGAATTTTAATGTAGCTTGAGGCTATTTTCCGCTACCAGTTAAATACTTGAGGCTATTTTCTGCATTTTTTATAGTTCAGGCTATTGAGCGCAACTACCCTTAAAGGTTGGGCTTTTTTTGCAATTTTCCCAATTTAAAATAAAGTGGGAAAGGGTCAGACAAAAAAAAGAAGTGAAAGGACATAGAGAGGCAGACGGATGTTTTACAAATGAGAGAGAGAGAGAGGACTACTTTTTTATATGTAAAAAAAATAGGTTAGTGGGTTGGCATGCTTGGAAATGGGTTGATCGGCCAGTAATTTTGTTTTTAAAAAATCAATTCCGGTCCAATTTCGATCTGACCCGAAAATTTCGGTCCGATCCCGGGTTTGGACCGAAACCCGGAATCTATTTTTTCTTGGACCGCGGACCAGACAGTAATACTCCCGGTCCAATTGAAGACCGTAATTTCCGATAAGGTCCCGGTCCTATTCCGGTCCGATCTAATATTTGCCCAGCCCTAAGCGTTAGTAGGGCTGGGCATCCGGTCTGGATCAGACCGAAAATTTCGGTCGGGTCCAAGACCGACGGGCCGGAATTTTTGAAATCCTGGACCGTGGATTGGACCGGGACCGTAATATATGGTCCCGGGTTTTCCGATCTACAGACCGGTTTGATTGTTTACTGATACGTTGAGTCGTGGTGGCGAGGATGAGAGATGTCACACTGCAGCCGGAGAGAAAGGTGAATGGTGGTGGATGACAGTATGTCAAACTATAGAGAAGGTTTGGCTTGAACTTGAAGAAGACTACTTCCTCGGAAATGAAAAATGAAATTTAAAATAAAGTGGGAAAGGGTCTGACAAAAAAAAGAAGTGAAAGGACAGAGAGAGACAGACGGATGTTTTATAAATGAGAGAGAGAGAGAGAGAGAGAGAGAACTACTTTTTTTATATATAAAAAAAATAGGTAAGTGGGTTGGCATGCTTGGAAATGGGTTGATCGGTCGGTAATTTTGTTTTTAAAAAATCAATTCCGATCCAATTCCGGTCATATCCGGAAATTCCAGTCCGATCCGGAGTTTGGACCGGAACCCGGAATCTATTTTTTCTTGGACCGCAAACCATACCGTAATACTCCCAGTCTGATCCAAGACCATAATTTCAGGTATGGTCCCGTTCCGATTCCGGTCCGATCTAATATTTGCCCAACCCTAAGCGTTAGTAAGGCTAGGCATCCGGTCTGGACCAGACAAAATTTTTGAAATCTTGGACTGTGGATTGGACCAGGACCGTAATATATGGTCCCGGATTTTCCGATCTACGAACCGATAAGACCGACTTGACCGGTTTTATTGTTTACTAAGACGTTGAGTCGTGGTGACGGAGATGAGAGATGTCAGACTGCAGCCGGAGAGATAGGTGAATGGTGGTGGATGATAGTACGTCAAACTATAGAGAGGGGTATGGCTTGAACAAATGAAATTTAAAACAAAGTGGGAAAGGATCTGACAAAAAAAAGAAGTGAAAGGACAGAGAGAGGCAGACGGATGTTTTATAAATGAGAGAGAGAGTGAGAGGGCTACTTTTTTATATATAAAAAAAATAGGTTAGTGTGTTGGCATGCTTGTAAATGTGTTGATCGGCCGGTAATTTTGTTTTTAAAAAATCAATTCCGGTCCAATTTCGATCTGACCCGAAAATTCCGGTCCGGTCCCGGGTTTGGACCGGAACCCAGAATCTATTTTTTCTTGGATAGCGGACCAGACCGTAATACTCCCGGTCCGATCGAAGACCGTAATTTCCGGTATGTTCCCGGTCCGATTCCGATCCGATCTAATATTTGCCCAGCCCTAAGCGTTTGTAGGGCTGGGCATCCGGTCTGGACCGGACCGGAATTTTTGAAATCTTGGACCGTGGATTGGATCGGAACCGTAATATATGGTCCCAGTTTTTCCGATCTACGAACCGATAAGACCGGTTGGACCAGATCCAACAGAAGGAGCTCGAATTCGGAGGAAGGAAGCCGGTGCCGGAAGAATAACGAGCTGAGATGGAGGCCAAATACCTAAGGGAGTCGGCGACTTAGGGTTCTTCAACCCCCATCCTTTTTCGCAACGGCCGGGTCATCGAGATGGGCTTCAGAGAGCTGATGGTCGGAGGAAGAAGAAAGCAATGAACCAAGGAGGAGTGATGCGGGACCATCCAAGACACCATCCAAGCCACTTCCGGACACACCTATGATTCGAGCTCGCGAGAATGTTGTCATCCTCAAAAGGAAGAAGAAGGCTCCACCATGGGAGAAGATCCAAAGGTGCAAGTGACGTTTTAGACTTTCGTTCAGAATTTTGACAGCTTTTCGACGTCTCTGTAAAATGGGTCGTACGGATTCAATATTTATCGGATTGAGGCGTGCCATACCTTGTCGGAACGAGGACGAAGAGATATACAACTTTGGTGTTGAAGGTTTTCCCAGATTCGACATGGAGCTTGGTCGAAAATCATATTCTTTGCAGACTGTCA
>OY998253.1:74633747-74766247 GCA_963922045.1 Persicaria maculosa | reverse complement strand
ATAGCTCCACAAAAATATATCATAGCCAATGATTAGCCTGACCCCATCCGGGAATTAGGAGGAGAATTGGTGAAAAATCTTTATGTTGGAGTTGCTTTGAGTGGAGATGATGTATGTATGGTTGTGCATTGCGAGAGGCATAGCCAAAATAAGGTAACCCTTCTTGCATAATAGAGATGACTTATTACTAGGGGCCTAAGGAGGATAAAATTCACTTAGGAGTAAAAGTCTAGTAAGCTTGGACCTAGGGAGGATAAAATTCACTTAGGGGCAAAAGTAAGCATAAAAGAAAAGAAAAGAAGTCATCCAAATAGAAAAAATGCATGAGTTGTATGGCTATTGAAATCGAAGAGTGCTTATTGATGTTTATTGGAGTTTATGTTATTGGAATGGTTTGCGAAGTATGGAAGTTTTGGTGTTGTTCTGGTTGGTTGTTGTTCCTTTTTCCCGGATTGTTAGCACCACATGCCTAAATACTTCCCATGCCTTATGTTCCTACCAAAGCCCCATTACAACCCTATAAAAGTCCTCATGATGTTGTTTGCAAGTGATAACTTTCACGGTGTACAGAGCATTTTGGATTGAGTTGAGAGTTGGACTTTAAAGCCTAAACACATGAGAGCTTGAGTGAAACACATTATCCCGGTGAGGTTGGATTAAATTTGCTTTTACTATTGGATCGCTCATATATTTGCTAGGATATTTGTTTTCTTATTCATGGCTCCTATTGTTTGATGTTGCTTTTCTAAAACTATAGCATGAAGATCTTATTTGTGGGATGATCAATTCTATATTTGTTTTTGATTGCTTGAGGACAAGCAAAAGCTTAAGTGTGGGGGAGTTTGATAGCATGTATTTATAGAGTTATAATAGGTTGCATTTAGCTTAGTTAAGATGCATATCATGCATGGTTTAAGTATAATTTGCATATTTGTTCTCTGTGTGGTTGGAGTCGGAATCTACATGCTTTTATTGATTATTTCAGGTAATCGTGGATCCGAGGAGGAGACATGGGTTGATAATGCATTGGATGAGAATGTCTAGTTGATCGAAGAAGCTTACATGAAGATCTCAAGAGGTCCTGAGAAGAAGAAGCGAACCTAAACGAAGAACAAGTCTGCAGAAGTTGTCGCCAGACATGCTGAACTTGTTTTGCACTTTCTGGAGGCCTCGGTTGTCCGATCGACTATTATGACCATGCGTTGGAAAGCTCTTTCAGAGGGCTACAACTTTCATGTTGACGTCGAGAGCTGATTCAAGACGGAATTTCCGTGAAAGACCAATGCAGCGCCCGCCGCATGGTTTGCTGCGCCCGCCGCATGGTTTGCTGCGCCCGCCGCCAGGGGCGGTATTCATGCTGCGCCCGCCGCATGGTTTGCTGCGCCCGCCGCAACTTTGCGGCGCCCGCCGCACGGGTCATCAGCGCAGCGCCGTTTTGAAAAAAACCCTAGTTGTTCTATTTTGTTTGGAGGGCCGACTTGGATGTTTTATTAGGCCACTTTTATGTTATTTTTAATAACTTCCATTCTATTCTTACGTTCTATCAGACAATGAGAGAGAGAGAGCGATGTTCGCCATGGGCGACTAAACTCTCTTCGTTCTACTTGCAATTTGAAGCTTTATTTGGATTGATTGTGAGTTTCTGAATCTTGTTCCTTATTTCCTATATTTGAATGTTTCAACTTCTTTGTGCTTGATTGTTTATTGTTTTGTTCTATCTTGTCTGGCCAACTTGTTAGATCAAATCAATTGCTAGGGTTTTGTAGATTCCTGATTGCGAACCTTAACCCAAGTAGCAAACTTGTCCCTTTAGGGCTGATTGAACTAATTGGATGGGTAGGAAGTTGGATGTGTTGTTAAATCCCTCTTTAGGGACTGCAAATACCTTGGCTAATCTCTGAACTTAAAGCTATCAATTGGGTTAAATCCTTCTTTAGGGACTGTTTGATTGATAAGGGTTTCTAGGACTGATTGGACTAGTAACTATATTAGGTCGGGACAAGGGCATTCATAGGAAGACTAAAAGGACAAGAGGAAGTTACAATATCAATTCAAACAAATAAAGTGGATAGTTGTAGGTAGAGCGATCTTCTCTAATTTGTTTTGCATTAATCTGTTTATAGTTTATTTTGTTTTCTTTCTTATTTCAACCACTCAAAAAACCCCTTTCTACTAATTGGTAAATACATATTGCAAAGGAATACTTGATTCTCTGTGGGATCGACCTCTTACTTGCTTGCTATACTAGTTTGTAGGTTTGAGTTTTATTTTGATACGGTTTAGGCGACTAAAAACCGTCCATCAAATTGGCGCCGTTGCCGGGGAATCAAGTTTATTTCTTTGTTTTGTGTATTTATTAATTTTTGTTTATATATCTAACTTTGTTGTGAACCTATCTTACGGTTCATAACACCCTTGCTACTAACTTTTTAAGATGTTGAGATTGTTGCAGTTTGAAGGTGAGAACTTTCACCAATATTTCACTAGATTGCATGAGTATGTTAATGACCTTGGTTCATGGGGTTATCAATATGGTGTACGGGAGATGTGTGTTTGCATATTTGATGGGATGAATGCTGAAACACGGAATCTTGCTGAGTCCATGAGTAATGGAGGCCTATTGGATATGGGACTCTTTGAGATTTGGGATTTTTTCTACAACATGAGTCGACAGGTTGAGCAGGAAGTATCAATCCGAACTCTCACACAAGTGTTGCAGCAGTTAGAGGAAAGAAACATGAGCCGAATCGGAAAATTGGAGGAACAAATGAACCAACTCATTCAAATTCTAAGTGCAAAAGGTGAGAAAGAAAGGAGCTTCGAAGAAGAAGATGAGGAATTGGTTGCAGACAACGATAGTTTCTTAGATGATGGAGGAGATGGTCTAGTGCTTCCTGGCTTGGAATCTCATGAGTCGACGCATGAGGTTACATGTGATGTGTCTCCTACTCCATCTGCACCATCCATTCTGATCTCGCCTATTGATGAACCAGGTCTAGAGCCATCAGCTGAGGCTAAAGAGGTAATAGAGGTAAACTTTTGCAATTTTGAAGTTAATGGTGTATATGTTGATCCTTTTGATTGCTATTTTGAAAAGCCACCAGCGGAACTGTGTTGGTGGTATCATATTCCTTCTGCAGAGAGTCATGCTAGACTCTTTAATAGATTGAAAGGGTTCGTGAGTTCCACATTTTATGCTTTCAATTTATTGTGCTATGATGTGCCTTGTAAGATGTGTGCACAGGAATATGATAGGCTACTGAGGGCCTTGACGATGTCTGAGAGATAAGATCTTGAGATTGAGAATAAGTCAAGCCAATGACATTAAAGAAAGGCGCTTCTCGGGAGGCAACCCGAGGTAAGTTTTAGTTATTTCAATTCCTAGTTAGCTAGTTTTCTTTAACCCGCCGCAATGCTCAGATCCGACCTATAGAGACCTATCCACCACATTGTGAGTATTTCATTCATCTCTTTCTCTATGTTTTTATTTTTTGTTGTCTTTTATGTTTCATTGAGGACAATGAAAGGTTTAAGTGTGGGGGAGGGATTGCATTGCATATAGATAGAATTTGCATATCATGTTTACTTATGTTATCATGTTTATTTATGTTGTCATGTTTATTTTTATTCATATACTGCATTTGAAAAAAAAAAACCAAAAATATCATGCATTGCATTTAAGTGTTATTAAAGATACCCATCTTGGTTTAGTTTGTCCTCTAATTTATTTTTATGATCTTAATTGGATAAATCCCTTGATTTGATTGAATTGCTTGAAAATGATTTTTGGAGCATGATTTGAGAATATAATTGAGCAAGTATGGTTCATAGTTGAGGTTAAATTGAAATCTAGCAAAAATATAACCTTTGTGAGTTTGTTTTGGCCTTATAGGGATTATTCATAATTATTTTCCTTTTGCTTTTATTGTGTGATTATACTCTCCATATGCTTCTTATTTCAATACCATATTGCACATGTTTGTTGCTTGTGAATTTCAAATGATTGAGGCATGTTTTCTTTAGTCGTATTACACCTTATCTACCATTTGCATTATCCTTTGCTTGAAGCCCATCTGAGCCTTACAACTTATTCTTTTTGATAGCTCCACAAAAATATATCATAGCCAATGATTAGCCTGACCCCATCCGGGAATTAGGAGGAGAATTGGTGAAAAATCTTTATGTTGGAGTTGCTTTGAGTGGAGATGATGTATGTATGGTTGTGCATTGCGAGAGGCATAGCCAAAATAAGGTAACCCTTCTTGCATAATAGAGATGACTTATTACTAGGGGCCTAAGGAGGATAAAATTCACTTAGGAGTAAAAGTCTAGTAAGCTTGGACCTAGGGAGGATAAAATTCACTTAGGGGCAAAAGTAAGCATAAAAGAAAAGAAAAGAAGTCATCCAAATAGAAAAAATGCATGAGTTGTATGGCTATTGAAATCGAAGAGTGCTTATTGATGTTTATTGGAGTTTATGTTATTGGAATGGTTTGCGAAGTATGGAAGTTTTGGTGTTGTTCTGGTTGGTTGTTGTTCCTTTTTCCCGGATTGTTAGCACCACATGCCTAAATACTTCCCATGCCTTATGTTCCTACCAAAGTCCCATTACAACCCTATAAAAGTCCTCATGATGTTGTTTGCAAGTGATAACTTTCACAGTGTACAGAGCATTTTGGATTGAGTTGAGAGTTGGACTTTAAAGCCTAAACACATGAGAGCTTGAGTGAAACACATTATCCCGGTGAGGTTGGATTAAATTTGCTTTTACTATTGGATCGCTCATATATTTGCTAGGATATTTGTTTTCTTATTCATGGCTCCTATTGTTTGATGTTGCTTTTCTAAAACTATAGCATGAAGATCTTATTTGTGGGATGATCAATTCTATATTTGTTTTTGATTGCTTGAGGACAAGCAAAAGCTTAAGTGTGGGGGAGTTTGATAGCATGTATTTATAGAGTTATAATAGGTTGCATTTAGCTTAGTTAAGATGCATATCATGCATGGTTTAAGTATAATTTGCATATTTGTTCTCTGTGTGGTTGGAGTCGGAATCTACATGCTTTTATTGATTATTTCAGGTAATCGTGGATCCGAGGAGGAGACATGGGTTGATAACGCATTGGATGAGAAGGTCTAGTTGATCGAAGAAGCTTACATGAAGATCTCAAGAGGTCCTGAGAAGAAGAAGCGAACCTAAACGAAGAACAAGTCTGCAGAAGTTGTCGCCAGACATGCTGAACTTGTTTTGCACTTTCTGGAGGCCTCGGTTGTCCGATCGACTATTATGACCATGCGTTGGAAAGCTCTTTCAGAGGGCTACAACTTTCATGTTGACGTCGAGAGCTGATTCAAGACGGAATTTCCGTGAAAGACCAATGCAGCGCCCGCCGCATGGTTTGCTGCGCCCGCCGCATGGTTTGCTGCGCCCGCCGCAACTTTGCGGCGCCCGCCGCACGGGTCATCAGCGCAGCGCCGTTTTGAAAAAAACCCTAGTTGTTCTATTTTGTTTGGAGGGCCGACTTGGATGTTTTATTAGGCCACTTTTATGTTATTTTTAATAACTTCCATTCTATTCTTACGTTCTATCAGACAATGAGAGAGAGAGAGCGATGTTCGCCATGGGCGACTAAACTCTCTTCGTTCTACTTGCAATTTGAAGCTTTATTTGGATTGATTGTGAGTTTCTGAATCTTGTTCCTTATTTCCTATATTTGAATGTTTCAACTTCTTTGTGCTTGATTGTTTATTGTTTTGTTCTATCTTGTCTGGCCAACTTGTTAGATCAAATCAATTGCTAGGGTTTTGTAGATTCCTGATTGCGAACCTTAACCCAAGTAGCAAACTTGTCCCTTTAGGGCTGATTGAACTAATTGGATGGGTAGGAAGTTGGATGTGTTGTTAAATCCCTCTTTAGGGACTGCAAATACCTTGGCTAATCTCTGAACTTAAAGCTATCAATTGGGTTAAATCCTTCTTTAGGGACTGTTTGATTGATAAGGGTTTCTAGGACTGATTGGACTAGTAACTATATTAGGTCGGGACAAGGGCATTCATAGGAAGACTAAAAGGACAAGAGGAAGTTACAATATCAATTCAAACAAATAAAGTGGATAGTTGTAGGTAGAGCGATCTTCTCTAATTTGTTTTGCATTAATCTGTTTATAGTTTATTTTGTTTTCTTTCTTATTTCAACCACTCAAAAAACCCCTTTCTACTAATTGGTAAATACATATTGCAAAGGAATACTTGATTCTCTGTGGGATCGACCTCTTACTTGCTTGCTATACTAGTTTGTAGGTTTGAGTTTTATTTTGATACGGTTTAGGCGACTAAAAACCGTCCATCAAATTGGCGCCGTTGCCGGGGAATCAAGTTTATTTCTTTGTTTTGTGTATTTATTAATTTTTGTTTATATATCTAACTTTGTTGTGAACCTATCTTACGGTTCATAACACCCTTGCTACTAACTTTTTAAGATGTTGAGATTGTTGCAGTTTGAAGGTGAGAACTTTCACCAATATTTCACTAGATTGCATGAGTATGTTAATGACCTTGGTTCATGGGGTTATCAATATGGTGTACGGGAGATGTGTGTTTGCATATTTGATGGGATGAATGCTGAAACACGGAATCTTGCTGAGTCCATGAGTAATGGAGGCCTATTGGATATGGGACTCTTTGAGATTTGGGATTTTTTCTACAACATGAGTCGACAGGTTGAGCAGGAAGTATCAATCCGAACTCTCACACAAGTGTTGCAGCAGTTAGAGGAAAGAAACATGAGCCGAATCGGAAAATTGGAGGAACAAATGAACCAACTCATTCAAATTCTAAGTGCAAAAGGTGAGAAAGAAAGGAGCTTCGAAGAAGAAGATGAGGAATTGGTTGCAGACAACGATAGTTTCTTAGATGATGGAGGAGATGGTCTAGTGCTTCCTGGCTTGGAATCTCATGAGTCGACGCATGAGGTTACATGTGATGTGTCTCCTACTCCATCTGCACCATCCATTCTGATCTCGCCTATTGATGAACCAGGTCTAGAGCCATCAGCTGAGGCTAAAGAGGTAATAGAGGTAAACTTTTGCAATTTTGAAGTTAATGGTGTATATGTTGATCCTTTTGATTGCTATTTTGAAAAGCCACCAGCGGAACTGTGTTGGTGGTATCATATTCCTTCTGCAGAGAGTCATGCTAGACTCTTTAATAGATTGAAAGGGTTCGTGAGTTCCACATTTTATGCTTTCAATTTATTGTGCTATGATGTGCCTTGTAAGATGTGTGCACAGGAATATGATAGGCTACTGAGGGCCTTGACGATGTCTGAGAGATAAGATCTTGAGATTGAGAATAAGTCAAGCCAATGACATTAAAGAAAGGCGCTTCTCGGGAGGCAACCCGAGGTAAGTTTTAGTTATTTCAATTCCTAGTTAGCTAGTTTTCTTTAACCCGCCGCAATGCTCAGATCCGACCTATAGAGACCTATCCACCACATTGTGAGTATTTCATTCATCTCTTTCTCTATGTTTTTATTTTTTGTTGTCTTTTATGTTTCATTGAGGACAATGAAAGGTTTAAGTGTGGGGGAGGGATTGCATTGCATATAGATAGAATTTGCATATCATGTTTACTTATGTTATCATGTTTATTTATGTTGTCATGTTTATTTTTATTCATATACTGCATTTGAAAAAAAAAAACCAAAAATATCATGCATTGCATTTAAGTGTTATTAAAGATACCCATCTTGGTTTAGTTTGTCCTCTAATTTATTTTTATGATCTTAATTGGATAAATCCCTTGATTTGATTGAATTGCTTGAAAATGATTTTTGGAGCATGATTTGAGAATATAATTGAGCAAGTATGGTTCATAGTTGAGGTTAAATTGAAATCTAGCAAAAATATAACCTTTGTGAGTTTGTTTTGGCCTTATAGGGATTATTCATAATTATTTTCCTTTTGCTTTTATTGTGTGATTATACTCTCCATATGCTTCTTATTTCAATACCATATTGCACATGTTTGTTGCTTGTGAATTTCAAATGATTGAGGCATGTTTTCTTTAGTCGTATTACACCTTATCTACCATTTGCATTATCCTTTGCTTGAAGCCCATCTGAGCCTTACAACTTATTCTTTTTGATAGCTCCACAAAAATATATCATAGCCAATGATTAGCCTGACCCCATCCGGGAATTAGGAGGAGAATTGGTGAAAAATCTTTATGTTGGAGTTGCTTTGAGTGGAGATGATGTATGTATGGTTGTGCATTGCGAGAGGCATAGCCAAAATAAGGTAACCCTTCTTGCATAATAGAGATGACTTATTACTAGGGGCCTAAGGAGGATAAAATTCACTTAGGAGTAAAAGTCTAGTAAGCTTGGACCTAGGGAGGATAAAATTCACTTAGGGGCAAAAGTAAGCATAAAAGAAAAGAAAAGAAGTCATCCAAATAGAAAAAATGCATGAGTTGTATGGCTATTGAAATCGAAGAGTGCTTATTGATGTTTATTGGAGTTTATGTTATTGGAATGGTTTGCGAAGTATGGAAGTTTTGGTGTTGTTCTGGTTGGTTGTTGTTCCTTTTTCCCGGATTGTTAGCACCACATGCCTAAATACTTCCCATGCCTTATGTTCCTACCAAAGTCCCATTACAACCCTATAAAAGTCCTCATGATGTTGTTTGCAAGTGATAACTTTCACAGTGTACAGAGCATTTTGGATTGAGTTGAGAGTTGGACTTTAAAGCCTAAACACATGAGAGCTTGAGTGAAACACATTATCCCGGTGAGGTTGGATTAAATTTGCTTTTACTATTGGATCGCTCATATATTTGCTAGGATATTTGTTTTCTTATTCATGGCTCCTATTGTTTGATGTTGCTTTTCTAAAACTATAGCATGAAGATCTTATTTGTGGGATGATCAATTCTATATTTGTTTTTGATTGCTTGAGGACAAGCAAAAGCTTAAGTGTGGGGGAGTTTGATAGCATGTATTTATAGAGTTATAATAGGTTGCATTTAGCTTAGTTAAGATGCATATCATGCATGGTTTAAGTATAATTTGCATATTTGTTCTCTGTGTGGTTGGAGTCGGAATCTACATGCTTTTATTGATTATTTCAGGTAATCGTGGATCCGAGGAGGAGACATGGGTTGATAACGCATTGGATGAGAAGGTCTAGTTGATCGAAGAAGCTTACATGAAGATCTCAAGAGGTCCTGAGAAGAAGAAGCGAACCTAAACGAAGAACAAGTCTGCAGAAGTTGTCGCCAGACATGCTGAACTTGTTTTGCACTTTCTGGAGGCCTCGGTTGTCCGATCGACTATTATGACCATGCGTTGGAAAGCTCTTTCAGAGGGCTACAACTTTCATGTTGACGTCGAGAGCTGATTCAAGACGGAATTTCCGTGAAAGACCAATGCAGCGCCCGCCGCATGGTTTGCTGCGCCCGCCGCATGGTTTGCTGCGCCCGCCGCAACTTTGCGGCGCCCGCCGCACGGGTCATCAGCGCAGCGCCGTTTTGAAAAAAACCCTAGTTGTTCTATTTTGTTTGGAGGGCCGACTTGGATGTTTTATTAGGCCACTTTTATGTTATTTTTAATAACTTCCATTCTATTCTTACGTTCTATCAGACAATGAGAGAGAGAGAGCGATGTTCGCCATGGGCGACTAAACTCTCTTCGTTCTACTTGCAATTTGAAGCTTTATTTGGATTGATTGTGAGTTTCTGAATCTTGTTCCTTATTTCCTATATTTGAATGTTTCAACTTCTTTGTGCTTGATTGTTTATTGTTTTGTTCTATCTTGTCTGGCCAACTTGTTAGATCAAATCAATTGCTAGGGTTTTGTAGATTCCTGATTGCGAACCTTAACCCAAGTAGCAAACTTGTCCCTTTAGGGCTGATTGAACTAATTGGATGGGTAGGAAGTTGGATGTGTTGTTAAATCCCTCTTTAGGGACTGCAAATACCTTGGCTAATCTCTGAACTTAAAGCTATCAATTGGGTTAAATCCTTCTTTAGGGACTGTTTGATTGATAAGGGTTTCTAGGACTGATTGGACTAGTAACTATATTAGGTCGGGACAAGGGCATTCATAGGAAGACTAAAAGGACAAGAGGAAGTTACAATATCAATTCAAACAAATAAAGTGGATAGTTGTAGGTAGAGCGATCTTCTCTAATTTGTTTTGCATTAATCTGTTTATAGTTTATTTTGTTTTCTTTCTTATTTCAACCACTCAAAAAACCCCTTTCTACTAATTGGTAAATACATATTGCAAAGGAATACTTGATTCTCTGTGGGATCGACCTCTTACTTGCTTGCTATACTAGTTTGTAGGTTTGAGTTTTATTTTGATACGGTTTAGGCGACTAAAAACCGTCCATCAGCAAGCAAGAGGGGTTTTATGATGTATAATTTATGTGTTTTTTTTGTGACATTTGCTTGGCTCGTTACTTTGGTTTCCTAGTGCCAATATTTTGGATTTTAGTTCAAATGACGAGTGTCTAGATTATATACTTGACACCTCTAATTGCTTCCTTTGTAGGTTTTATTGTGTATGAATCCTATTTGGCTTGTAAAAATTAGATTGCAGCTTCAAAACCCTCTTCATCACTCTTCTTGCTTCTGTTTATCAGGTCGTTCGAGCAAGACTACATGTATTAATATGAGAGAATAACGAAAAGCTAAATGTCGATATAATAATTAAAATAATAATAATAACTTAGAGGCTACATTTGTTAATATTTGCCTTGCTTAATAATTGCAAATCTCCTTTAGATTTAGGGTATTTTTTGCTATTCTTCCTTTGAACTATATATTAGATGTTTAAAGTAGAATAGATTGATAGACAGTGCAAGAAATATGTTATAATGTTATTTAAATATTCTATCCTATTCAGCAATGACCTAGTACCGATGGGATCCCAAGGTACACATATAGCTAACATGTTATCAAAGAAACAGCTCGGTAAGATCCGCTCTCTTCGAAACCTTTTGAAATGTATAAAGTATACCAAAACAATTGCCAAAGACATTTACATGCCTAGATACCTAGTATTCCTACACCATAATGAATTACCAAAAAAAATATAGAAAGTATACCAATGCTTTAGAGACAAGGTTTCTTGAGTAGTGGAAACCTGAATTATGGTTCCAGTTTAAATAACACTCTCTAGTCATTTTCTAAGCTAATGGGGGACTAACCTCTTCGGCTCTTCCTGATCCAATTGAAGATTTGCGTGTTTAGCTATCCCACTCACTCTAGTGATGCTCAGGATTTCACTCTTGTGGCTTCAACAAGTATGAGGACGCTCGTGGTTACTACAAGGCCATCATGCAAAGGTTATTAATGAATGTTCCAACCTCTTCAATATCTTTCATTGTGTATGAAAATGTTTTGAACACAATGATGTTGAGAATAGTTTGAAATATCCTCGCAACCTTGCTACTTGTGCCTCTTCATTGCTCTTGATTTCTATTGTTTTTGTATGAGTTGTATGTATGCTATTGTGATGCTTAAGAAACCCATAGAGATTCTAACCCATGAGATAAGCTCGATTAAGTATAATGTTTTTTCCCTTTCTCCAGAAGGCCTCTGGTCCTATATGTTTTGTTATATGCTAGGCCATGTGTACCCATATTAGGTTACGTCTTAGATACTTAAACCGTTACATCTACTTTGCAATCCAATTTACTTTCTCCTAAAATACATTCAAACATCCATGCAACCCTCTTATGGTACCTAGTAGTTCTCCTATTATTTTCTATCCATATCAAATTATATTTTGTTTGCTATATGCACGGTTTTATATCGCCAAGCGTACAATAGTTACGTTGGCTTATAATGTCGGTGAATTTTTCATCAGATATTTTATTGACACAAACAGTCGACGATGAAAAGTTATTTTCAGTCGACACTGGAAGCATATGAATGATCGTGTGTTATGTGAAAAAATTGGTCGTGCGTATAGTAGCCCACAGTTATATCTATACATGTTTTGTGGGTGTGTGTGGGTAGGTGCGTGCACGGTGTGCTACATGTGTTAAACTAATGTTATTAAGGGAATAGGTTGATTAGAAGCAGTATGTTTTTTGAAAAAGTTATCAACTAACAAATGTGAATATTGAATTTCTACCTAGGGAGGAGCAATTTATAACTTTGAAATTTGAAAACAAAGCCCGAGATATAGTTGTTGTTATTGTTATATTTAAGCCTCTCTCCAAGAGGAGGGGGGGACAAATATTTTGGTCGAAATGTATGATTTATATTTTGAGCATTTTAATCATTTGCCTCGATTTAGGCACATGAACACAAGTTATACGTAATCCAATTTGACATTTCGATATTCGTTGCACCATCCAAAATATTCATAGGCTCACAAGATTATGATATGTAGCACTACAAGATCAAAGGATCCTAGGACATTGTGCATATGTATATATACTGTTGTGAATTCCTTATTAGAGTAATGAAATAGAAACAATGGTAAGTTATATTTTTAGTCCATAACCTTTATCACTTGTTTCATTCTAGACACATAAACCTTAAAAACGTTCCAATATAGTCTTTAAACTTTCCATCTCATTTAATTTTATTCCATAACATTTCAAATATTGCAAAATAATCCAAATTATATTATTGTTCATTTTAGTCCTTGTTTTTAAATGAATTGTGCTAAATTTATAAGTGTATTGTATGTAAATAAAATTACCCATAAAGATTAAAATCCATAAAAATCAAGAATATGAAAAGAAAATGTAATATTTGTTTATTATCATACATACATACAATATACACGCACACACCAACAATACATACATTTCAAAGACTAAAATCTATCCATTCATCCATCCATCCATACATACATACATAAATCCATCCATCCATCTATATATACATACAATACATAAATAAAATACACAAATATATACATTCATACAATGCATACATACATATAGAAATACATACATCTAACACCCACACACACACACACACACACACACACACACACACACACACACACACACACACACACACATGCATACATAAATGCATAAATACATACATACATTAAATACATACATACATACATGCCTATATACAGCTACAGTCGGCGAAAAACCCAACCGTTTAGTCGGTGAACGACGAATGATTGAATGATCTCCCCACTTACAAGAACACTCCACATACCAACTTCATACAATACATTAATACATGCATACATACATACATGTATAGATATACACATACATATATAAAATACATACATACATTTGAAAAAACTAAAATCCATTAATCCATCCGCACATTCATTTATCTACCCATCCATTATTCCATCCATTCATCCATCCGTCCATCAATCCATCCATCAATCCATGCATACACACATACCTACATACATACATACATCCAACCATCCATCCATAAATACATACATATAAAAATTACATACATACAATACATAAATCAATACATACATACATACATTACATACATATAATACGTACATACATACATTGCATACATACATACATGACATACATATATTACATACATATTACATTCATACATACATCTATAGTCGAGGAAAAAGCCATACCGGCCATCAATAACAAGGATAAATTGCCACGTCGGGGTTGGCGAAAAGCATGCCTACGCCTGGGCAATGGTAATGGGAGAACGCAACCGCCGGAGCCCTCGCCGGTTTCACTATCTTCACCGATATGCATCCTCTCGACGTTGCCCATACTCGATTGTCCATTTTCTTCTCCTTCTCCTTCCCCCTCTCCCTATTGATCTCTTTTGAACTCTTCATTTGTTCTCTATTCAATTTACTCTACTGTGACCAATGCTGAAATTTTTGTCTTTCTTTCCATTTATTTACAACTGTTTAACCAGTGAACAACGGGTGATTGACTGATCTCCTAACTTACAAAAATACTTCCCATGCCATCTTCATTATTTCTCGCATTGAGGTATTTGATTTCCTACTTTTTGGTTAGACCTAATTTGGAGTACAAGTAGTTTTGTGAGATTATCCTTATTTGTTGATACATTGATCAAGGTAATCGTGATGTATGTAAACTATTATCTTTTCAAGGGCTAAGAGGGCTTTAAGCTGAATTTTTCCCAGCTGTACCCGGATCATCAGTATCATGGGGTATATATTTCTTCTTGTAATTGTAAAATGTGAATACCTAAATTTTTTGATAGACCTGCATCAAACATCTAGTCCAGTTAGTTCATTTATTCCTTTGATAGTCACATTGAAAGTTTTGATGAGAAACACTTTTAGCAAATCCCATTATTAAGCACACAACATTTTTATTGCATTTTGACTTAGATTATAACATATTGCATGTTTGGTTGCAAAGTATAGAAATGGAAAGGCAAACCGAACTAAGATAGAATAGTTTAAATGTGGAGGAAATGAAATGTTTGTGTCCTTCGAGGAGGTTGTGATAGGATGAATTCTCGTTTTATAACCCATGGATAGTATGGGAATGAAATCAAATTTTCAATAGAAAATGAGAGAGCATGAGTTGGGTTTCACGTTATGATAAATGAAGAAGTACAATGTAAAAAATGAACCAGATTCGGTAATTAATTTTCCTTTTCCGTTTCCAACATTTTCGACCAAACCGACCAATCTATCTTATAACAGTAATGTTTGATGTATTGTCAAAAAGTTGATGAGATACACAAGCGCAAAAAGGAAGAGGAATAAGAATCAAGTGCTTCCCATTCATTCGTGTTTCTTCATTTTGTTTAGAGGGTTGCAATGTAGTTCCAAATAGTGAAAGATTATTGTCCTTCCAGCTATGGCAGGGCAAAGGAAAGATATTCAAGTAACAAGGATGACACATTGAGCCTAGGGCTTCATCTTGTTTCAACTACAGAAGTAGGTGCGTGCTTTGGTTAGTATGCAAGCTTTATGATCTCTATTACATAAATTTTATAGATTTAAGTTTTTAGATGCATTTCTTGAAGGAACATACAAGCATTACATATTGTAGGATTTATTCTCGTAGGAGGGAGGAAGAAAGGAAAATAGTTTTCTCCTTTTGCATATGTTTTCATGTTGATTGATTAATTAAAAAGCTTCGGGTAGCAAGCTAGAGGGGTTTTATGATGTATAACTTATGTGTGTTTTTTTGTGACATTTGCTTGGCTCGTTACTTTGGTTTCCCAGTGCCAATATTTTAGATTTTAGTTCAAATGACGAGTGTCTATATTATATACTTGACACCTCTAATTGCTTCCTTTGCAGGTTTTATTGTGTATAAATCCTATTTGGCTTGTAAAAATTAGATTGCAGCTTCAAAACCCTCTTCATCACACTCATCGATATTTTGGAGTTTATGCATCGTCTGGTTTCTTTCTTGTGTTGTTCATTTATTTTATGTGAAATAAATTTTCTATTGTAATATTGCAAATGACTTTTTGCACAAATTATAAAGGGAAATCTGAATTCATTGTAATAAAAAAATGAATAAATAGTATCTGTTAACCAAAGAAATGGATTGTTTCATGTTTAATGTTGTCATCTCCAATCATTGTATTTGACATGTCAGCTTTGCAATTTTCCATTCATAATGTAATTTTGTGAATAAATGAGTGATCTTGGGCAGAGTTGGTTCATCATTTTCTTACTCATACATTTCATTTTATTGAGTTAGGTTTCTTTTATATATGCATAAAAGTAAATTGTTTCCCTTTTTCCTAATATAAATTTATAAGACCTTTAAGATGCCTTTAGAACCATTCTTAAGGAGGAAGGATGAAATGTATTTTATAGAGAGATTTTTAAAGACCGGAATTTAATTAATATTTACAAAATATCCGTAGGATAATCCGAATATTATCCTCCCTTATGATTATGAAAACCCGGAAAATTTAAAAATTTTATGCCTAGCTTTACATGGATTTAATGACGGAAAAAATATGCCCAAGCCACTTTTCTCGTATCTTATAAACGTAACGGATTTTAACGCTTCGCGAGCTCGGGTTTTACATTATGTTAAAGAGGTCATCCACCCAAATTGCCCAACATTGATCCACCAAACCCTTGACTTGTGGCTTGCTTGTGAATGTAGACATTCAACCACTCCCATCTCTTCATCCCATCACCCCCCATGCTTTGACTCATGAAGCCAACCACCCCTCTCCTCTATAAGCCTGACCCCAAGACTCATGAGGAGCTCATCCAAAGAAGCCCCACCGTCACTTGAGAGGAGAGAGAGAGAGAGAAGGAGAGCCTTGCTCCATTTTAGGTCCATTTTGGACAGCCTTCACAAGAAATAGCATAACTCCCTCCATACTCATCCAAATTGAGCAAACTCGGTGGCCATGGATCCGTCTTGAACCCAGCTTTCCATACATAGCTCAAACACAAAAATCCAAGGTCTTTTGCCCAGCCAAAATCGTCCATCTTTGAAGCTGCAGAAAACTGTTTTTGAAGGGTCTTGAGAGTTTGACTTGATTTCTTGGTAAGAACCCTTCCTTTCTTCCAAAACTGAGTTCCAACATGTTTTATAACTTCTTTTCTTCAACTTTGAGTAAGAATCTAAATCATGTTTTGGGATTTTTGGTGACAAAATGGCAAGGTGTTTGAAAGGTGTTCCGAAGGACTCCCGAGGGTGTTCTTGAGTCGTTTGTGTGGGATTCTTCAAAGGTAATCCCTCATCCGCCTTCCCTCTCTCTAGGAATAGATCTTGTGTGCTTGGAAAGGGCTTAGGAAGTGGAGCCTCTATGTGTTTTTGGTTGCGTTTTGTAGCAAACATCAAGAGACAAAATGGATATATGTGCCTCTGTAATTTGGACTTTAATTCCAATCCAACGGTCTGATTCGGCTGAAATCTTAATATGATGTTCATGGGAATGTTATCTATCTGTCCTTCAAAAATTACGGCAATCCAACGGTTGAATCAAGAGTTATTATAATTTTAGTAACCAGTGTTTATAATGACTCGGTTAGAAAACTTGGTTAAGGGAATGCTAAGAATATGGTTAAATATGTGATGGCATAACCGAAACTTAGAGCATATAAAATACAGAAATGAAGTATACCCATAACTTGACTTATGATCCGATAAGAAGAAAATCGATTATGTGATAATACGATATAGATTACAACTGGTTAAGTCCGGATCACTTAACCAAATTGTGTAATCTATAGAATCGTGAACCTCATGTGGATGTATGTTGATTATTAGGTTGGGTACCATGCATTAGAATACCACCTAATGAAAGCTTAATGAAATTAATAGGCTCTTGTTGATTGGATCCTTGGTTGTGCACTTTATTGCTTGCTTATTCTCCGGACTCCAGGTAAGTCCCCTGGACTTACTCATGATGGATTTATGTGATACTCTTTGTCTTATCGAGAGTCTTCATGCATCACGCGACCTAGTAACATGTTAGGAATATAAACTGGTAATATGACGTAGGATGAACTTAGTAAATCCAACGATTCATATGTATGCTATGTGTCTATGGTAGGACGGCCGTCAAAATCTGAATAAATGACTTATACTCGATGGAACACGAATGAAATGATGAAAGGCTTATGATGAGAAAGAATGAGTATGTTTGAGAAGGATGAGTATGTTTGAGAAGGATGAGTACGTTTGAGAAGATATTATGGTGATTATGATGATGATTATGATGATGATACGGGCCCTTGTGTGTTTATTTCGCATTTATATATATCTATACACTTGCTTATGTGTTGCATTTTAACATTCATGTAGTTTAAGTATGCCTCTTTATATGGCACGGAGTGTGCATATTTCCGATGATTGACCCCGATTTATTTCTTGTTTTTTAGATTCAGGTACCCCTTACCCGATATGACTTACTGATGTGGATGGTTGTCGGGACAGACCTTTTGGACGATTAGAGTGAGGGAGGCGCTTGACATTCACACTCTTTTTCTCATACGTTTTATCGTTTTGACCCGGCGTGGCCGTGGCATTTTGTTGTATTTATGATTTCCGCTTTTATCTCTGTTCGAAACGTTTTCGCGATAGTCTAGGACAGGTGAAGCCTCCAACGGGCTTACGATCTTTTCGGGGTTCGCAATCCCCATCTTTTGACAACTAAATCTTCCGCTTAAATGAACCTAATAATAACTCGTACTCGGTCGTAAGATCCAAAGCTCACGGAAGAAGATCAAACTTCTTCTATAACGTTCCCCGATAATCTAGTATTCCGAACCTTATTTACCTTCTAAGTAGGTTTATGGAGGTTAATTCGGGTACTTAAATTTCGGGTCGTTACAAGATTATTCCTAGTCTTTTTCTGGTAAGCCATTATTTTTCTACATGATTTCTCTATTCGAAATATGTATAGTTTTGTGCATATGAAGACTAGGGTCATTGTAATTTGTAAATAGTATAGCCTTCCTGAATGTTTTAAGAAATCCTATTGCAACATTCCTTATAAAACTTTCCTTGACTTTATTTCCTTCATTTTTTTAATTGCCCATGGCTTTCGTTCAATGACACTTTTTCTTCTTTTGCTAAAGTAGGTTTCTCATGGTGCCATATAGTTCATAGCATACGAAGAATTGTGTAAAGCTTTTGTAGATCTGAAATCTGGTAGGAGTTGAAACGTTAGGGCTGATGCTCTTTTGGAGAGTACCAGTATTTACTGGTTAAAACATTTATAAAAATCTTATTATCTTAGCATATATAAATAAACAAGATTTTTTTTAATTCTCATCCTACATGTTCCTACACATGCTTTTATTATATTCATTTCTCTTTTGTTTTGATCATAACTCTTCTTGCTTGTGTTTATCAGGTCGTTCGAGCAAGACTACATGTATTAATATGAGAGAATAACGAAAAGCTAAATGTCGATATAATAATTAAAATAATAATAATAACTTAGAGGCTACATTTGTTAATATTTGTCTTGCTTAATAATTGCAAATCTCCTTTAGATTTAGGGTATTTTTTGCTATTCTTCCTTTGAACTATATATTAGATGTTTAATGTAGAATAGATTGATAGACAGTGCAAGAAATATGTTATAATGTTATTTAAATATTCTATCCTATTCAGCAATGACCTAGTACCGATGGGATCCCAAGGTACACATATAGCTAACATGTTATCAAAGAAACAGCTCGGTAAGATCCGCTCTCTTCGAAACCTTTCGAAATGTATAAAGTATACCAAAACAATTGCCAAAGACATTTACATGCCTAGATATCTAGTATTCCTACACCATAATGAATTACCAAAAAAAAATATAGAAAGTATACCAATGCTTTAGAGACAAGGTTTCTTGAGTAGTGGAAACCTGAATTATGGTTCCAGTTTAAATAACACTCTCTAGTCATTTTCTAAGCTAATTGGGGACTAACCTCTTCGACTCTTCCTGATCCAATTGAAGATTTGCGTGTTTAGCTATCCCACTCACTCTAGTGATGCTCAGGATTTCACTCTTGTGGCTTCAACAAGTATGAGGACGCTCGTGGTTACTACAAGGCCATCATGCAAAGGTTATTAATGAATGTTCCAACCTCTTCAATATCTTTCATTGTGTATGAAAATGTTTTGAAGACAATGATGTTGAGAATAGTTTGAAATATCCTCGCAACCTTGCTACTTGTGCCTCTTCATTGCTCTTGATTTCTATTGTTTTTGTATGAGTTGTATGTATGCTATTGTGATGCTTAAGAAACCCATAGAGATTCTAACCCATGAGATAAGCTCGATTAAGTATAATGTTTTTTCCCTTTCTCCAGAAGGCCTCTGGTCCTATATGTTTTGTTATATGCTAGGCCATGTGTACCCATATTAGGTTACGTCTTAGATACTTAAACCGTTACATCTACTTTGCAATCCAATTTACTTTCTCCTAAAATACATTCAAACATCCATGCAACCCTCTTATGGTACCTAGTAGTTCTCCTATTATTTTCTATCCATATCAAATTATATTTTGTTTGCTATATGCACGGTTTTATATCGCCAAGCGTACAATAGTTACGTTGGCTTATAATGTCGGTGAATTTTTCATCAGATATTTTATTGACACAAATAGTCGACGATGAAAAGTTATTTTCAGTCGACACTAGAAGCATATGAATGATCGTGTGTTATGTGAAAAAATTGGTCGTGCGTATAGTAGCCCACAGTTATATCTATACATGTTTTGTGGGTGTGTGTGGGTAGGTGCGTGCACGGTGTGCTACATGTGTGAAACTAATGTTATTAAGGGAATAGGTTGATTAGAAGCAGTATGTTTTTTGAAAAAGTTATCAACTAACAAATGTGAATATTGAATTTCTACCTAGGGAGGAGCAATTTATAACTTTGAAATTTGAAAACAAAGCCCGAGATATAGTTGTTGTTATTGTTATATTTAAGCCTCTCTCCAAGAGGTTAGGGGGGGGACAAATATTTTGGTCGAAATGTATGATTTATATTTTGAGCATTTTAATCATTTGCCTCAATTTATGCACATGAACACAAGTTATACGTAATCTACATTGACATTTCGATATTCGTTGCACCATCCAAAATATTCATAGGCTCACAAGATTATGATATGTGGCACTACAAGATCAAAGGATCCTAGGACATTGTGCATATATATATATATATATATATATATATATATATATATATATACTGTTGTGAATTCCTTATTAGAGTAATGAAATAGAAACAATGGTAAGTTATATTTGTAGTCCATAACCTTTATCACTTGTTTCATTCTAGACACATAAACCTTAAAAACGTTCCAATATAGTCTTTAAACTTTCCATCTCATTTAATTTTATTCCATGTAGTTCCAAATAGTGAAAGATTATTGTCCTTCCAGCTATGGCAGGGCAAAGGAAAGATATTCAAGTAACAAGGATGACACATTGAGCCTAGGGCTTCATCTTGTTTCAACTACGGAAGTAGGTACGTGCTTTGGTTAGTATGCAAGCTTTATGATCTCTGTTACATAAATTTTATAGATTTAAGTTTTTAGATGCATTTCTTGAAGGAACATACAAGCATCACATATTGTAGGATTTATTCTCGTAGGAGGGAGGAAGAAAGGAAAATAGTTTTCTCCTTTTGCATATGTTTTCATGTTGATTGATTAATTAAAAAGCTTTGGGTAGCAAGCTAGAGGGGTTTTATGATGTATAATTTATGTGTTTTTTTGTGACATTTGCTTGGCTCGTTACTTTGGTTTCCCAGTGCCAATATTTTAGATTTTAGTTCAAATGACGAGTGTCTATATTATAAACTTGACAACTCTAATTGCTTCCTTTGCAGGTTTTATTGTGTATAAATCCTATTTGGCTTGTAAAAATTAGATTGCAGCTTCAAAACCCTCTTCATCACACTCATCGATATTTTGGAGTTTATGCATCGTCTGGTTTCTTTCTTGTGTTGTTCATTTATGCACATGGCTTTCGTTCAATGACACTTTTTCTTTATTTGCTAAAGTAGGTTTCTCATGGTGCCATATAGTTCATAGCATATGAAGAACTGTGTAAAACTATTGTAGATCTGAAATCTGGTAGGAGTGGAAACGTTAGGGATGATGCTCTTTTGGAGAGTACCAGTAAATACTGGTTAAAACATTTATAAAAATCTTATTATCTTTGCATATATAAACAAGATTTTTTTTTTAATTCTTATCCCACATGTTCCTACACATGCTTTTATTATGTTCATTTCTCTTTTGTTGATCATAACTCTTCTTGCTTGTGTTTAGCAGGTCGTTCGAGCAAGACTACATGTATTAATATGAGAGGATAACGTAAAGCTAAATGTCAATATAATAATTAAAATAATAATAATAACTGAGAGGCTACATTTGTTAATATTTGTCTTGCTTTATAATTTGAACTATATATTAGATGTTTATAGTTGTATATAATGATAGACGGTACGCAGATAGCTAACATGTTATCAAATAAACAGGTCGGTAAGACCCGCTCTCATCGAAACCTTTCGAAATGTATAAAGTATACCAAAACAATTGCCAAAGATTTTTACAAGCCTGGATACCTAGTATTCCTACACTATAAATAATTACCAAAAATATATATATAAAGTATATCAATGTTTTAGAAACAAGGTTTCTTGAGTAGTGGAAACCTATATTATGGTTCCGGTTTAAATAACACTCTCTAGTCATTTTCTTAGCTGATGGGGGACTAACCTTTTCGGATCTTCTTGATCCAATTGTAGATTTGCGTGTTTAGCTATTCCACTCACTCTAGTGATGCTCAGGATTTCACTCTTGTGGCTTCTACAAATATAAGGGCTCTCGTGGTTACTACAAGGCCATCATGCCAAGTTTACTGATGAATGTTCCAACCTTTTTAATATCTTTCATTGTGTATGAAAATGTTTGGAAGACACTGGAAATGTTGAGAACGGTTTGAGGTATCCTCGCAACCTTGCTACTTGTGCCTCTTCATATATTGCTCTTGATTTCTATTGTTTTTGCATGAGGTCTATGTATGCTATTGTGATGCTTAGGAAACCCATAAAGATTCTAACCCATTATATAAGCTCGATTAAGTATAATGTTTTTCCCTTTCTCCAGAAGGGCTCTGGTCCTATACATTTTGTTGTATGCTAGGCCATGTTTACCCATTGTTGGAACCTGCTGGAACCTGCGAAAAGCAACAACTCCTGAAAAGGCGTTAGTGGATGTAGGCCGAACTGTGTTTCTGTGAAGGGGCAAGGGCTGCAGTGAAGCGTGGTATGGGAGCCACTAAATGAGAAACGCATTTGCCCCCGACAGTGGTGCAGATCGTATGCGAGGCAACACCCCCCAAGGATTTCACCGGCTTTTCTCACATGTGCACTTAAGGGAGGGAAGTTGGAACTCTGGAACAGGGGCTCAGAACGGGAAAAGGGTAGGAGAAAACAGGAGAGGGAGAGAGGCGACTGTGTTCGCTGTGTGTTTGAAACCCAGCCCTCGACCCTCCTTATATAGCCGCAGAGATCAACCCTTCGCCCGCTAGAAAAAATCCGCGGAGGAAGATTCTGCTCTATCTTCAGAAGATCGTGGCTATTCAAAACGGTTTTCAAAGATAAGTTTTCCGAAAAGATATTTTTCGCAAAAGTTTAACTCCCATCTCGGAGCACGAGCCGAGCCGGACGGACGGCGGCGGGCGCGCGTGTGGATGCCCCATCTCTTCATCTACCTCTCAATGTAGGTAGTAGAAGAGTCTCCTTAAAAACCCTTTACGATACCCTTGAACTTCCCATGTGGAAGTCCAAATGGCACATTCCTTAAAACCACCTTCTAAATGCATTATCTGCAACACCCATATCAGGTTACGTCTTAGATACTTAAACCGTTACATCAACTTTGCAATCCAATTTACTTTCTCCTAAAATACATTCAAACATCCATGCAACCCTCTTATAGTACCTAGTAGCTCTCCTATTATTTTCTATCCATATCAAATTATATTGGGTTTGCTATATACACGGTTTTATTGGGTTTGCTATATACACGGTTTTCAACATTGGCTTATAGTGTCGGTGAATTTTTCATCAGATATTTTGTTGACACAAAAAGTCAACGTTGAAAAGTTACTTTCAGTCGACACCAGTGTTCTAAATATCGGATATATCGGCCGATATATCGGCGATATATCAGGGATATTTAGAATCCGCTACGATATTGGAATATCGGGTTAAAAATATCGGTCAATGCCATATATCGGGTCAACGCCGATATATCGGGTCAATATCGGGTTGACCAATATATCGATATGCAAAAACGACGTCGTTTTATAATATTTGGAAAAAAAAATTTATAGGTTTTCATTCTCTGAAGTCTGAACTGTTTGAACAGGGGCCAAGTCGGGGTTAGGTCACCTTTGCTTTCTTCAGTTCCCTTGCGAACGTTCTGCGTACAGTGACCTCGCTTCCCTTGTCCGCCGCTCTCAACTGTTCAAGCTTCTCTGACCACCGTCGCACTGCGCCCCTGCAGTGCTTCATCTTCTTCATTCTCTTTTTGTCTGAAGGCAACGTCGGCAAGTAAATCTGAAACCCCAAGTGAATGTGTTGAATTCCCCTTTCGATTTTTAGTTGAATGAATGCGTTGAATTGATTAATTGGCTTCGATTTGGGATGTTTACTGATAGATAAGTTTTGATTTCGAATGGGTTTCGATTTGGTTAGATGAATGTGTTCTGACTTCTAAAATTCTGAATTTGGGAGGCTTCGGTTTGGTTAAATGATAAATTTAGATTTTGAATGAGTGTGTTCTGAATTTGAGAGGTAAGAGGTTGACTCATTGCATTTATAATGGCAGATGCGTTGTAAACTTATCAATTTCATGTGTATTTTAACATTTTTAAATATAAATATTTTATATTATATTATATTATATTTATATTTAAAAATTAGCGTAACCGATAAATCCGATATATCTCGATATATCCTCGATATATCATTTTTACTCGTAACCGATACAACCCCAATAGGCGATATTTAGAACCTTGGTCGACACTGGAAGCATATGAATGATCGTGTGTTAAGTGAAAAAATTGATCGTGCGTATAGTAGCCCCCGGTTATATCTATACATGTTTCTGTGGGTGTGTGTGGGTAGGTGCGTGCACGGTGTGCTACATGTGTGAAACTAATGTTAATAACGGAATAGGTAGATTAGAAGCAGTGTGTTTTTTTAAAAAGTTATCAATTAACAAATGTGAATATTGAATTTCTAACCAGGGAGAATCAATTTATAACGTTGAAATTTAAAAACAAAGCCCGAGAAATAGTTGTTGTTTTGTTATATTTACGCCTCTCTTCAAGAGGGGGGGACAAATGTTTTGGTCGAAACATATGATTTATATTTTGAGCATTTTAATCAATTGCCTCGATTTAGACACATGAGCACAAGTTATACGTAATCTACATTGACATTTTGATATTCGTTGCATCATCCAAAATATTCATAGGCTCACAAGATTAGGATATGTGGCACTACAAGATCAAAGGATCCTAGGTCATTGTGCATATATATACTCTTGTAAATTCCTTATTAAAGTAATGAAATAGAAATAATGGTAAATTATATTTTTAGTCCATAACCTTTATCATTTGTTTCATTCTAGACCTAAACCTTCAAAACGTTCCAATATAAGTAGTATTTAACCTTTCCATCTCATTTCATTTTAATCCATAATATTTCAAATATTGCAAAATAGTCCAAACATTATATTTTTGTTCATTTTGGTCCAAACATTAGGGTTTATATTGGAGCGACTCCTTGAATTTGGTAAATAAAGTGCGGTCATCCGGGGTTCGAAATGGGGACCTATAGGTATTAGGTACAAGTCCTTTTCGATTGAGTCATTCCGGAATGGTTATATTGGAGCCACTCTATCATCGAAGTGGAGACTTGATTACCATTGCAAGTGACGTCAAAGAACACAACGACCTCCTATATACTGGATCCGTTGTCAGCCCTTTTATTTTAATATCAAACAATTAGATCTATAGGATTATTTGGGTTTGATTTTTTTATATCTGTATATATGTACACATATATACAGAAATATATGTTATCTCATTGAATCAATGCAAACAAGTTTGGGTTTTTCAGTCCTACGTACATATTTTATCACATAAAATATAACCCCTAATTATCGATCTTAATACTCTACTCAATTTCGGGTTTTCACCTGTATAATTCATGTCAGGTAGGTCGAGTGTTGATCGAGCCATGTAACACGTTGAAGGATCAATGAGGCTGATGCAACAACAAGAGGCATTTTACAACGATCATCAGTGTCAATACAATTCACTGAGCTCAACTACATTAGATGTTACAAAATTACAACAAACAATAACATTTTCTCCATAGCTAGTTAGCTACCCACTACTTCAAGTCAGCTGTATGGATTACTAATGTTTCCTCTCCCATTTGCCCTCGCGTCTTCCATCTCGCTCTCTCCTTTCCACTGCCTGCCTAGACTTTACGCCTCTTGATATGTGCCTTTGCGAAGAACTGAATCCGCCAACATGGTCATCGAATGCTGAGCCCAACTCAGGATCTCCAGTACTACCTGTTTCATTTACATTAAAATTGTCATGTTTTGGAAAGATTGGAAACTACTTTTCAATAACAATCATCATGTCACAATCTGCGAAAATGGCGGGCAGGCGCGTAGCCAGTCTTCCAGATTCACACCTTTGTTGCACCCCTAATAAAACCGAAAAGAATCTCAAAAGTCTCAGGTGCTTACCTGTATCTCCTGAGTCAATGTTCTCCTCATATTCATCCGATTGATCACGTGCATGCAAGATGGTTGGAACCTGGCCTGAAAGTGTTCGTTGTCCAGAAAGAACTACCGTTGGCATAGAAGTGATGGTCGAACTGCTAATTGATGCCTCAAGCTGAATGCCGGAAGTGGTTGCTCGTAAACTGCTATCACCACCAGACTTTACACCATCCTTCTCCTTGTAACGATCCCGTGGACGGCTATATGCACAAAGAAAAATGATTGCTTAGTTTATATAAAATATATGAATCCGGACAAACTTGCCCAGAAGATGGTTAGATCATGTATGAGGATACATGGAAAAATAAGGCTGAACGGAGGGGTGATTGGTTTTCAAAATGGGAGATTCAGTCATTCCTCTAATGAATAGTTCCCACCATTTTTGCCCAACCAAATACCTGGTTTCAGTGAGATCCCTACTTTCCCAAGAAACATATGAAACGGCTGAAACGTGCCTTAAACAAGTTCAAAGACTGTCAAAACCGTTTATGTTCCATTTTTGTGAAGCTATCTTATTTTGATTTTGAATATGAAAACTGGATACCTGTGCACAGATGAAAATTCTCGCCGTGATCCTCGAACTCCGGAGTCTATGTGCTCTAGCTCCCGTTGAAGTTCTCTCTACAACAAGAATGAAGGGTTAGAGCAATGCATATTATTACTCAATAAAATGCAATGTGGAGAAGGCCTAAAATCTTGACTGGTACAAGGCAATCAACGTCATCTTTTGGAATGGTTAAAAGGAACAAAAAAGCTTCCAACAGTATAGGGGGAGATCTGTCTAGCAGCTAAGGTATAGGTTAATGAAGAATATACTGATAAGAGAGATGTTGGACAGCTTCAAGGCCTAACTAAGAACTCAAGCCTTTAAGGTTATTTTTCAAAAGAACCATCCTAAATGGCAAAACTGTTTTCCAAGACAAAATAGCTGAATCATCATGGAGTAGCACTTCATGTGAGCCCCCAAGCCTGTTTCTACTCTCAAATGCTACATAAATGAGCTTCAATAAGCATATGCCCATAATTCCATCACTGAGTAGATTTCACATTACACTCGCAACAAACAAGCTTGATCATCTAGTCTACTGTCCCTCTCTTTTCACCCTAACTTGTTTTCTCCCTCTTTAAATAGGATGACGGTATATAAAGACAATAGCACATTCTCAAGATATAAATAAATATCTCGACAATGAATCCTGTAAGCTGCAATACCAAACCTGGTTTGGCTCTGCATTTACTTTTTCTTGGTCATAATCGCAGTTTCCACCTGATACACAAGGAAACGTATCATAAAAGTCAAAGGTTGAAGGTTATTCTTACCTGTGTTTGCTTCTCTTTCTCTAAATTCAGATTGTATCGAAGTTCATTGGTTTTAGCCCGTTCAAGCTCTAGAGACTGCTCCCTCTCAACTTCTCTTTCAGATTCCAATATCCTTTGCCTAGAGCAAAATGTGGAGAAAAAAGTGAACATTGATGTAGCAAAACTAAAGCATCCAACAGGATGAAAAAGGTGAACATCATGAAGAGAAACCTATCAAGTTCTTGCAGAAGTTCTGCTTTCCGTAAAGCTGCTTCCTCGAGATGTTTTTGGCGTGTACGCATCAACATAAGTTTCTGTTGTCTCCGAGCAATAATTTCCGTCCTAATTCTGGATCTTTCCCTGGAAAAGTCGAGATGGATTTTAAGTGCAATGAGATCGAAATAAAAAATAAGATTTCAACTAAGCATTTAAGCATATGAAACCATGAGCCCCATACACCTAGTTGAAGAATAACGCAATGTGGAAGAGCATTTTTTATTTTGGGTCTAAACAAGTCCAGTTAAATATCAAGTCCCTAAATATACTTAGCATTGAGAGATTACCGCTTGTTCAAAGAAGATAAACGAAACAAGCCAGAAATCAAACAAGAAATCAGGACCTTAATTTACACCTTTTCACAATCATCTACTAGTTTGTTGGCCACAACTTTGATGGGCAAAATAAAAGAAATGTCCTTCATACAATGACCAGTATCCCTGACTGGCATCACAGATATAACAATATCCATGATTAGACAAACATGGGTAACCCCATAGATCCCACAGTAATGGATAGTGCACCACCCACATATGAGCCCCCACTTATCCTTCATAGCTAAAACCTTTCAGCCTCTCCCTTGTTCTCATCCTACAAAGTATCAACCCATCGATAGGATGTGTTGCCACGTCTTGCTAAATGTTGGTTCCCTTTCAGATGCTGCTCAGTAATGCTACAAATTCCCTCACGTGAAGAACTCACATTCCCTTCCCTTTCTTCTGGGGTCTTATTAACTCTCACAAATTCGAAAGCACCCCTAACATGAATTGGGATGAGTAGATATGGTACCCTCATCCACGTCTCTCGTTCAAGTCCTCAGAATGGAGCGTTTTGCCCCCTTATAAGGCCTACTACTTGGTGTGAAGCAAACAGTTACTTATTCAGAACAAAAATTTTAATTAAAAAAAAAGCACCGAAAGTTAGTGAGCAACAATCGCACTGACACAATATTGATACAAGGTCAAATTATCACAAAATGAACCCCTGAGCAACAATCGCACTGACACAATATTCATACAAGGTCAATTCTTTCTACAACAAATGATCCTACATACTAAAAGATTCACTTTTCTTTTCCTTTCTCCATAGGTTGTAGAAGTCCTTTTCAGCAAGTCTATTTTCCATGAGGATATCTTATTCTTTTTCAGTATACTATGTTCCACTGATTATCTCATAATACAACAGCAACAACAATATGTCATAAAAAAAATTGTTTTTATTAGAAAATAGAAAAGATAGTTGAAATTTGTTGGATAAATTGGTTTTACTTCTATGTCACAAGTTTGTTTTTTTTTTTTTTTTTTTTTTTTTTTTTTAAGAACAAAGATGTTGGATAAATTGGTTTTACTTTTTTGTCACAAGTTTGTTGGTTGTTGCATTTAATGTGTTGCTTTAGCTTTAATTTTCTAGTTGTAGGTTTATATTTCCTAAGCTGTTTTTACTAGAGTTATTAGAGCATCCGCATTCATGAAACTCACTCGGGTTCCTTAACTCCACTTTTTATATTTCTCTCTCCTTAACAAACCCAATACAATTTTTTACCCACATCCCTAAAACCCTTTAAAACCCCATTTTATTTTTTTATCGGGACCCACCTCTTTTTTTTCCTTTCACTCTCTCTCCTTTTTCTTTCTCTCTCTCGGTTTTTAAAGGTTTCTTAGTAACAAACACGTCAAATCGTTCCTAAACCCCTCCCCCATCTTTTTCAATTTTTTACTACCTCCGATCCACTATGTATGACGTTTTACACAGTTGCACAGGAATTAAGAAAAGAATTAAGGAGGGCTTATATATCAATTAATTTCTCTAGTATCAGCCAAATATTAATTAGCATTAACTAGAAAAGGGTAGTTGGAGTTACGGGAGTAGTGCAGGGAAATGAAATTGGAGCCAAAAAGTAGTAGTAATGAACAAAAGAAGTCTTTCAATTAATGAAAAAGTAGTAGTAATGAACAACAATTAATACTAGTACAAAGAATTAGGAATTAATGGTTCATGAAAAGTACAAAACGTCATACATATTGGATCAACAAAAGAAGTCTTAAACGTCATACATAATGGATCGGAGGGAGTATTAATTTATTCCTTGTTTTGGGCTTAAGACACCCCCATTGTGGGTGCTCTTATGTCTTTTGTAGCTTCACTTTTCAGACTTTGTAGCTTCTCTTGTAAGCTTCAAAGGTCATCTCTTGTCTTTAAATAGTTGTTTTCTCCTTAAATAATATGATAAGACAATATGGAGAAGATGTTAAACTTCTCTTTGTTCTTCCTCAAGATTCTCCCAAGATATGTTTCCGCTGTAATGATCTCAGTTTTACTAACATGGTATCAGAGCTCATGGTCATGATCCCGAGCTATTGTTTAAAAGGGAAAGAAAAACCTTCTCTTTCAGTTTCAGCCTTCATTGCTGAAAATCCCCTTCAGTTTCTGCATGTTCTTTTTTTCTCATCCTTCATTGGCAAGAACTTTCTGGCCTATACTTCACTACAAAGTCCTTGTGATTTCTCAGCCTTCATTGCTTCGAATTTGTTTGTTCCAGCCTCCATTGCTGTAAAATTTCTCCTGTTTTTTCAAAAGCTTCAACCTTTACTCTCTCTAGCCTTCACCGCTGAATCTATTTTTCAGCCTTATTGCTGAAACTCTCTGGTTTCTCATGCCTTAATTGCTGAGAACCTTTCCTGTTTTTTCAGCCTTCATTGCTGAATAATTTGTTTATGGTTCCGGCCTTCATTGCTGGGAAACTTCTCCTGTTTTTCAGTTGTGATTTCTCAAGCCTTCATTGCTGGGAATGTTTTCCGTTTCTTTCAGCCTTCATAGCTGAAGAATATTCAAGGTTTAAGCCTTCATTGCTGAATCTTCGTCCTATTTTGTGTGTGACATCATGTCCTCTTCAGAGTCAGATTTTTCATCTGCCCTTGTAGAAGAGATGAATGCTGCTAACGAGTCTTATGATTTGGGGTTTCATCTTTTCCCTAGTTTGAATTGGTTCTTCTCTGGTTCGCTTCTTGGATTTCCTGAATGTACTCGGTTCCTGGAGGTTGCTGTACATGCTGCCGAGGGTTCTCTCTTTCAGACTTGTTCTGATAGTTCCTTGAGTTTGACTAAGTGCTGATGCTAGAACGGCTGGTGCTATTGTCTTGGACTCTGGCTCGTTTTGATTGGTGTTTGATGATGCATTGCTATTCCAAGGCTGAAGATCTCGGTGTATGCTGATGAACTTCTGGTGCTACAACAACATTCTCCAAGGAGTGGCAGCCATGTCCATCTATGGCAGAAGTGCTATTTGCAAGCTGAGTTTGAGGGGAGTGTTGGATTTTGAGCTTTACAAACTCAGCTTGAGGGGGAGTGTTGGATAAATTGGTTTTACTTCTATGTCACAAGTTTGTTTTTACTAGAGTTATTATGTCTTTTGTAGCTTCACTTTTCAGACTTTGTAGCTTCTCTTGTAAGCTTCAAAGGTCATCTCTTGTCTTTAAATAGTTGTTTTCTCCTTAAATAATATGATAAGACAATATGGAGAAGATGTTAAACTTCTCTTTGTTCTTCCTCGAGATTCTCCCAAGATATGTTTCCGCTGTAATGATCTCAGTTTTACTAACATGGTATCAGAGCTCATGGTCATGATCCCGATACCATGTTAGTAAAACTGAGATCATTACAGCGGAAACATATCTTGGGAGAATCTTGAGGAAGAACAAAGAGAAGTTTAACATCTTCTCCATATTGTCTTATCATATTATTTAAGGAGAAAACAATATGGAGAAGATGTTAAACTTCTCTTTGTTCTTCCTCAAGATTCTCCCAAGATATGTTTCCGCTGTAATGATCTCAGTTTTCGAAATACCCTAAAATTCACATCACAACTTGCAATTATCCAATAACATTTCATTTCAAGAGCTCCTTAAGAGAGGCATTGTATCCATAAATATTCAATATGATAATACTATGACGCCCCACATAGAAAGTAAAAGGAAAGACATACACTGAGCGAATAGAGTCTTTAATTTGTTGAAGTCGATCTTGATCAGCATCCTTGTTATGAGCTGTGGAGAGAAACAATAAAGTTGATAACAAATGCAATAATTGATCAAAACACACACACACACACACACACAGTTTTTATTAGCACCGCTTGTCATTCTCTAGTCCATATGAAGTTCAAAAATTATAACAGCCCCTTATAGAAAGGCTCTGATGTCACAAGTAGCAAGACAATAGGATGCTTTTCACCCTCCCTTTTTTTAGTCTATACCACAATTCTTATTTCAATGCTCACTCTCCATCTCTCTTTTCTTCCCTTTTCTCCCTCAAGAAAATATTTTTATTCAAATGCCATTTCCTGAGAGAGAGGGAGGGAAGGAGCTAGTGCTTCCAATGAGCTGGATGTTTTTCTCTGCATGAAATTCCCCATTTTTAATTTGATTGGAGATGAAGTTCAGTCAGATCTATAGGAATTTTTGGGGGAGATATTGGACTCAAGTCACTTAACGCTTCACGGCTATGAACAAGTATTAAAGAAAATATGAAGTAATGTTTGAAAAAGGTACTTCAGTGTTTAATATGAAATCGACAGCCAAGTAATAAAAATCTTAAGAAGGTCTTGATATACCAAGGAATATTTCTTAGGGGCAGCTACATGAAAGGAGAAAGATTCATAACGATGATTTTCTGTAAACCTAATTCATTTTTTACTTCTTCTACTACAATTAATTTAATAATTTCTTTCAAATTGAATGAAGTTAAAACAAAGAACTATTTTGAATGCCCATTCTCAGCTCAGGTTTTTTTTTGGGGGGGGGGGGGGGGGGGGGGATTAAGAGAATGGCTTGAGATTATATGGGGACAATGTCCACCCTTGCAAGTGCTACTAAATGGTTGAAGGAGGCCCGTGGATAATCTTAGCTTGGCAAATTCAAATGCCTTTCCCTAGTGAGAATGATCAAAACATATTTCAAGGATGGTAAGGATAACCTTATATACATGTCTTGATCAAATGAACAACATTCTCAATACTAAAGGTTTTCAAAAACTTCAGGTGCTTTGTCTTGAACCTTTTGTCACACACATAAGTTCTTTGTCTACTTGGCTTATTAGGGCTTCATTGTCTTTCCCTTGTAAGCCATCTTGTGGCATATCCTGTGGTATGCTCCATGGATTTGTACTTTTGATCTTTTAATATATACTTACCTTTGGATGAAAAAAATAACTTCAATGAAGTTGTTTGAACTTGAAAATAGGAATAATTTGTTGGTACCAAATAGCTAAAAGAAAATGGTAATCAAATTTGATACTTACTATCAGAGTCTGCTTCTGATTCTTGTTCATTCTGAATGATCTCTATCTCCAGCTCTGCCTCCTCAAGCTCCTGCAGAAATCATCCTCACAAAGTTTAGAATGAGAACTGAGAAAAGGATTAGAAAACAAATGTGAATGCAGAAATGTTGTCAAGAGGATCAGGAAATGATACCCTAGTTTTTTGTTCAGCTTCATCTTCAAATACATCAAAGTATGCTTGAACAGAAGTTAGATTTGAAAGAACCTGAAAATGTAAAAAGGTGTCATAAACATCAGGTGCAAGCATAAACCAATGACCACTAAGAAGCTAAAAGACAACCGACAAAGCATCAATTCTCTAGGTCTAGCAGCCACAAGTCAGATAAAAGCATCGTTATCAAAAAATCTCCCTTGAGAGATAGGGAAGGGGAATCACTGAAACAGGATAGTCCATGGATATTAATTTCTCACATATCCTCAAATTTTTCATTCTCAAGAATAAGAATGTATGAGCAGTTTTCCATGGGAACTATCTTGGGAGTGCTAGTGAGTGTGCTAAAGTGATCATTGATTCTCGTAAACCTAGAATGTTAGCTAAATACAATTTCTCCAACAGTGGTGAGAAAAATTGGTGTAGGTTTCTTTTTATGTAGTGTTTGGTCATGGGTGGTTTTCTTTGGCTTGCTTTTTGGGGGATGTATAGATCCACTTGTGATGTTGCCTAAATTACCTCCTATGTCAGGTTGATGGGCTTTGGAGACCCTTTATGGTTTTACTCTAGACCCTTTGTATGGTCTACTTCTTTGATAAATATGTTACCACGGTCTGCAATATATTTACCAATTCAAAACGTGGGAAAATTACATCCCTTTGAACAATGTACCACCTCTTTACGAGCTCTCCACATCATGTCCACACTGGTTAATGATTCCTTCTAGGAGTAATTTACCTGTACTATTCATAAATTTCCATGCTAGAAGCGATTCAGATTTCAAGGACGCCAAGATTTTGGCATCAAGATCCTTCTACACTGTTCCTTGCACACCCCCCCCCCCCCAAAGAAAAAACAAAAACAAAAAAGGATCTTAACCTTCGCCTCTAAACCATTTACCTCTCCTTTACACTGTTGTTCCCTCAAAGAAAAAGCTTTTGTTTGGTTTGCTGTTCATTACACTCTTGCTGGAAAATACTTTGTGGGTAATATTGTTCTGTATTATAGATTGTGATCTTAGTTGGTTTTAGTTGTGTTTTCCAGGCCAAAAAGGATTTTGAAAGCAAGACCTGATGTTGTGAACAATACTATCTTTTGATATTGTGGAAATTCCATTGTGGCTTACTTTGGGATTAACGATTTATCTTGCATTCTGGTGGGCCCAGCCATGTATTTGTACAAAGATGATACAAACACGAGAATTGACAGTTTCACGCAGGAGTTACGAACATGGGAAGAAGGAAATGGACATGATAGGGCACAGGAATGCAATGACATGACAGTTTTTGTGCATCCTACAGATCCAGAAACTAGGGCTGAAATTACCCAACATCAGTTTGATCTTGTGACTGTCCTCTTTTGGTGTGTTTGATTTGTTCTTCTTTGTGCAGAGCATTCTTCAAAGAATGCCCATACTCTTAATGCACATTATTTTTTCATAGCAATTAACCTTTAAAGAAAGAGAAAATCACATTAGTGAGAAAGTACTACACAACCAGTAAAGTAAAAGGCTTTTTTCTGCTTATTACCTGAAAAACTGAATCACGAGTGCTACCAAAATTTGGATCAAGGTGCTCCCCAGGACATGTTAAAAGTACTTCTTTCAGCGCCTACATGTCACAACATCCAACTTAAGTCATTATGAAGTGCATTTTCATCTATGTAGATAAATATGCCAATCTAAGCAAACAGTCATGAATGGATAACAGGCACACAGTAATAGCAAGTTGGTTACACCATGGGTAGATATACAAATATACCTCTTTCGCATCATGGCCTTCAGCTCGAACCTTGCACAAAGCTTGGCAAATTCTCTTCTCTGCGTCCCCAACCACTCCTTTTTTATAAAAAAAAAAATGCATACACGGGCACAAAGAGGCAGAGAATGATAAGGAACCATGTCAGACTATAGATCAATGAATAACCATAGTAACACATTTAATGTGATGGTCATATTAAAACTAAAGCTTTCCACCTGGGAATAATCTCCAGACATGGAGCTTTTAACTTAATATGGATATGTAGTATATGCAATAGATAGTTTTGTTCAAGCAAGATAAACAGCATTCACCAACAATATGTGTGCTTATTAGTCACTTCAGATTCTGAAGTTCAGAACATTGTCTTTCAAGCAAATCATTCAACAGTTACTCGAAAATTTTGAATATGATTCTTCAGGAGGCATGCCAAATACCAAGTGATGTCACAACAACAACAACAACATGAACCCAATACACAACAACACACACACACAATTTGATGATACTATCATGTTGCTCCAACAGCCAACATTACACAACAAGTATGTAAATTGAACTGGATGTAGAGCATCTCAAACTAAGAAATATATGGAATAGCATCAAAGTTTTTACATGACATAGGAGTTTTAAAGTAGAGATGATTAATCTGAAAAAGAAGAAATAAAACTTTACCAGCTTTAGACAATGCAATGCTCTCGACATATCTCCAAACATTTGCTGGAATAACAGAAGTCTCTTCAACTGGAGAATAAAGGCATATCCCAGCAATAAGGGACAACAGAAGTTTCAAAAACAGGCCCTCCGCCATTCGACATGCAGAAATGTCAAAACCAAGCAAAAGGGTATCTGTTGTTGCAAGAAATGCTTGTAACTGGTGGTGCTCAACAAATGGAATATACTGCACAAGAAGAGCCATTGCGATAGTCCTCAAAGGCAAACACATCTCAGAAGAAGCCATAACTGATAGCTGATCCCAAGTACTTGAAACAAGGCGTGAAACTACAGTGTTGGAGACAGATAAAACCTTGTTATGTGTAGCTAACTTGTCAAAAGACAATGCCGTGAATATTATGTCCCCGTCATTCACATCTAACCCCATGAGTTGAGATAAATAACGAAGAGCTATCAAACGTTGTTCAGGCTCAGGATGACTCAACATTTCAGACAGCAGATTAATCAAAGAAGTCCCACATTCATTCATGAGGACACCTTTTGCAAATAAACTACACAGCCATCTGTTGGTTTGTAGGCGCCATGAAATCCTTGGTGCAAAGTTCATTAAATGTTTAATAGCAGAGCAAACTAAAACAATAACATTATCTAGGCCACCCAGTGTTGGTACTCTAAGTAGACAATCAACGAGAGTAGATGCAACTTCCCAGAAACAATTTTCAAGGATAGAATCAGCATTTTTTGCAAGCGATTCTAAGCTTAGGTTCCAAGAAATCAATGACTGATTTTCAGATGTGAGGACAGCAGAACTCCCGTTGTCAGAAGCTGCCATGCTAGGAAGATTATGAACAGCAGCAGACAGGTATCTCGAGTACACGAGACATTGTGCTGAGGAAACAGCCAGCTTTCTTGAGAGTTGATGATGGAGTTTCCAACAGCGCTCAATCGACGCGTTGAGTTTCAGAATGAGACTTTCTAGTTGTGTTGACAACTCTGTTATCTCCTCTGGCATGAGAACTTGAATAGACTTAGTAGATTTACCAGTATCAGTCTTATCTGTTACCACTGTAGAATTGCAGTAACAGAAATTGTCTGGGAACCATGACCGAGAATCAGAATCATCATCAAGTAAATCGGTCACGACACTGCCTGATTGGGGAATGGGAATGACACCAAGGTTTCTCAAGTTCTCAACTAACAGCTTTTTGCAACTCTCAAGAAGTTGCTCAAAGGCACAAAGGTAGTCATGGAAAGAAGTTGTTGGTTCAGTAGCAGCAAAACCAACCCACTCCAACGATGACAGCAACAGATCCCTTAAACGCACAAAAGACAAGTCCTGTACAAAAGAACTCAAAACAAAAATTACAAGTGCCACCTTCACACTTCCATTTTCACCATGCGCTTCAACTTTTGTCATCACTTGTGTAAATAGTTCGTCGAAGCACAATGACTCAAAATTATGGGACGAATCGTCATTCAGCAGTCTTTCTTCCTCTGAAACCAAATGCAGAGAATATACAATGATTGGCTTTAGTAGAGCCAATACTGAGTGCAAGAACGACACATCACTGTAAGGTCTTCTGCATATAGATCCAAGCAATTGCAGTACTCTAGGGACCTCAGGAACAATTGCCTCCATATGTTCAGTTACGATAGCTTCAAGTACAAATAGAATGACAGCCCTTGCATTTTTTGCATAACAGCCTTTAGAAAGAATGTAATTACCTTTGGAAGTAGTATTATCTATTTTTTCATGAAATGGTGATTGACACAGATCAGACAGCCAACACAATATCTCAGGAATTGCAGTTGAAGCAACAGACTTCAATTCCAATGCCACGGCTCTCAAAACAGTCTCCCCAAATGATCGAAATTTTTTATGCATGTCAGGAAAGAAGAAACTCACATCAGGATATAAAACGGAAAATGCCAAGTCTCTACCACATTCTTGAGGATCCTTGGGTTCTTTTGCTTGCGTGACTTCAGATTGCTTAGACTTCAACGAATGTTTATTGATACTATCACCGACCATGGCAAGATCATCAGCATATATGGACAGTAGATACGTGAGTTGAGACAGATCTGTAGCAAGGAACAGACGCTCCTCAAGGTACAAGTTAGCATTGCGTGACACAGCCATCCAACCTAGATAACGAACCAATGGAAATGGAGAAGAAGAGAATGCTTCTATTTTCTGTAACCAGGCCAATGGGGGGACCAAATTTCCATATTGAAGGCCATGAAAACTTTTTCTACTGTTCAGTCTTCTGCCTCCACCACTTGAGGCATTGATTAGGCTTTGAAGAAGCTCCCACCGCCTTTGCACCCTGTATAAAGTATCAGAAGTCAATAGTAAGCTACCTTCCTTATGTTGTTTAAACATTGACGCCAAACACTTGTTAAGGTCTTCAACAGAGCCTAAAATGATGTCAATCACAGATTCAGGGGCACAGGACAGCTTAGTGGCCGAGTGCAACAGGAAAACAAGTGCCTGAATCAATGTTTCATGCATGGAATGCTGCTCCTTCTGTAGTTGCTTGATAAGAAAGTCGCACAATAAATCTTGATTTCTTCGAACCAAGGTAATTGCATCTGCTGATTCTTCATTATCATCAGAGCGGTTAACTTGTTCACCTCCACAAATCTTATCAAGGGATTGTTCTTCATCTGACACCTTGCTGTGATAGGCTCTTTCCATTTGAGCAGCCTGAATCAATATCTGAACAAACACATTGTCTCTCCTCCTTTCAAGCTGAGCTACTGTCTCCAAATTGCAGCTATTTTTGCCAAAAACTTTCTTCAGTTCCACAATTTCAAGCCTTTTTGGAACATTATACTCATGAAGCTTCAACTGGTTACAGATTTTGGAAGCTTCAGCAGAAGACAACATTAAAAAAGGATTTATATAGCACTCTGCAGACAGAAGCAAAGCATCTATGGCAGCATTATGAGCCTCAAGGTTAATATGATTCTGCAAGTGCATATCGAAAGCCATACGCCGAAACTCAGAAGCTCGTCGTTTGCAGTCCTCATAGCTCAATAGTTGGGTATAATCCACTTGCAAGTTATAGAATTTTAAATTCTTTGGCAGATATTCAGCACTCAAGTTTTCATTCAGTATCGACTTAGCATTGGAATCAGAACTATTTGGGCTAGCGGTGATTGGATATTTTTCCAGTGATAGGGTTTTCAAAGAATGGGGCGCAAAAAGGAGATTAGCATCTTCATTAAGATCCCTCTTTACAATCACATCCGTAATATCACCACTGTTAACTTGGCCACTGGATTTTGCAGTACTTTCTCCCAGAGCAAGAGTAGGCAATGAATTAACTGAAGTTACTTCTTCGACATTGGTCACAGGACATATGCAAAAATCAATCCCAGCAGGCAATCGCATGTGAGGGTCCAAAACTGAGAGAATGACACTGGACAGGAGGATGAACAATTGGCATCAATACTACAGGTCCCGGAAAAAAAAAATGAAGATTCTTCCCATAGCTTCATTAGTTTATCAGTCTTCCAGTTAAAAACTAAGACAGGTGACAATACACATTCTAAGTTCAGAGCACACTAAAAATTCAACTGATTAGAGATCTTTACAGAAATCTTGACCAGGGAGAAAAAGATAAATTTGGGCAGTTGAACAGTTTGGTGAAGCATTATAAAAAGAAACCACCATGCCTTGATGAGACTAAATGGATTTTTCACAATTCCTAATGCAACTTTCTGACCCTATTAGATTATTACACCTTTCTTCTAGATGAGAAGCAAACAAGTCACTGAACGATTATACTGATTTTGTTAACCTTAATGAATGATATGCACTCCTATCTACGGAGTACTAGATTTTATGGACTCATCGTTCAAATGGTAATGATTTGGTGAGCAGGAAAGACAATAATAAGATGGAACCTTATGCTTAGGAAATTTCCAAGAAATGTGGTAACGGGTTCGCTGGTAAAATAGCCATGTTTTTAACAATACTTGTCAAGTTATCATATCTTAACATTTCTGAGTTTTTTCATAGAAATGATAGCCAATGATGGAAAGTAAAAAGAGACAACTAACCACATGTGAGTAAATGTTACCTAGGAGGTACAGACCCACGTCTCCATTCAAGTTCCAAGTAAGGAAGAATTGAAGGCTTTCTTATTGCAGCCCTAATCACATTAAGTGCAACTGCACAAGTATGTTCCTCGTCCACAAGGAATAACTCAGACACATTACTCAAGTCTATCATGGATTCGGAGAGAGAAACAATTGGCTGAAGAAACCTCTCCAACATTTCCATAAGGAACAAAATACTGTGCTTCACTTCCTGAGATTTCAAAACATAGAAGCAGTGGCAGATTACATATAGTAGTGTAGTTTACAGAAAGCCTTACCTACTCTTTTGTTTCTTAGTGGTTAGCTGGAAATTTGAATGTGTTGGTAAATTCTGCAAGCCCAAAGTAAAATTATAGGGAATTACCTTGAATTTAGCCATCAGGTCATCCATGTACCCCGACAACGCAAGAATGATGTATATCATGGCTGAACGGGCATGGTTGGAAGGATGCTGACCACCCTAGACAACACCATGTCCCAAAGAAAAAGCAATATACAATGTCAGTTCCAGGCAAAGAACATAGGATACCCGACAAAAAAAAAAAAAAAAAAAAAAAAAAAAAAAAAAAAAAAAACTTATAGAATAATCAGGAGAGAGTAAAATCCACATAGAAAACTTGATAAATCAACGACAATGATGAAGGGAAGTTTTGTAGCATAATCAAATGCTTATATTCAACATGTAACTAAAATCCAAATATAAACTGAAAAGGCAACAAACTACTGAGGCTTCCGTTGTTTGTAACTTTTACATCCATAATATAAGGGGTCAATGGGTCCATGAAAGTAATTTGAGTAGCTATGCAGTATGGTTTAAAAAATTAAAATAAAAAATAAAAAAGAAGGCTGCATATACAATAGGCAAGTTCAAAAGATTGAGTCACAATCAGGTTCGTTTTAGATAGATGAAAAATGCAGTTCCATAATCTCGAAAGCACTTGGTGGCTTAGCAAACAATTATACCTGAACAATACCCAAAAGATCTTCTAGGAGCTCCATAGCTAAGTCAATCTGCATCATGGACATTGAAAAACTTATTTCTGCCACTTATGTTCCTTTATTTCCTTGTACTACATTCATAAGTGTATGCTTCATTTCAGAAGTGGTCGCAAAGAGAACTGACATATGTAAATAGAAGGAAAAATGTGAACAATCACTAGTGAACCAACCTTGGTAACAACTTGGTGCATCCAGGGCTCTAGAACGCCACTACACAAATCAATAAGGACGCATGCAGTCTTAGCCTGTACCATAAGAGAATTAACGATGGTTTTCAGAAGCTAATGTAGCAACTGCTTTTATTGTCAGAGGACACGAGAATTAACAATCCCCCTGACAAATAACTTAAGAAACTCAAGAAGAAAACACCTATTCTTTTTTTTCATGCTCATTTCTCCGAGAACAAGGTAAGCAATCACAACATGAGAAAGCCACTGAGGATAACACTGTTCAGATTATCTCTTGTTGATAGTCATATGCTAACACATCAGGCCATCCCGAAAACTTTGGGGGCATGTGTTAAGATTAAAATTAAGCCCTACTAATCAAACAAGAAAATTATAAATATAAAAGAGTGAATTTTATTAAAAATCAACTAAATTTATTTAAATGAGGTCCTATTTAAATTTCAAATACAATTTGTTTAAATCAACAGCAAACAATTTTATCCAATCGCAAATTGGAAAACGTTATTGCTTGGAAGCTTGGGGATCAATAGTGTACTTTGACTGACATGATAGATCTATTGAAGAGCTCTAAATGCATGTGTATGTCAGTGTATATACAGATTATAGAAACAAATTCCAGATTTACCAGCCCAAGATGCATAGTCCTTCAAGTACGAAAGATAGCAGGCCAAAGTAAAGAGATAAAGACAAGAGTAGATACAAACATGTGCTGGAGAAAATGACGCAAAATATCCAGAGGAAGCACGAAGAAGTGGATGAAATGCTCGTGAAGATAATGTTAAAACAATCTGCATATCAGAAGAAACTCTGAGTTAAAATTCCAATTCAAACATAGAGCATAACTATGAAAGCTGCACAAACAAACCAAGATAGTGAATGATTAAATAACCTTGGACAATGCTTGTTGAACTAATGGTTGCATCCAATGAGACAAATTATTGTCTTTGGCAGCAGGAGGACAGTTGGATGGACGCAAAGCTATAAAAGAAGCCAAAAAAGCCACTTAGAACACATTTTACATCTTATAAACCCGGGTTCTAGGTGCTTGTTCTCATTTGTTTGTTCAACTAGGAAAGCTAAAGTACCCTCTAAAGTGAAATCTTGCACATGATCAATGATTTTGGATAACTCCAAAGTGAATGATTAGAAATTTAGAACCCTGGTTCTAAAGTGAATAATCAATGATCAATGATTGGCAGCTCAATAGGCCTAACAGACTTTTTTTTTCTAAGTGCGAGTGGTATTCTTTTATGATGGTGAAAGTGCCCACCATTTGTTTATGCAATTCAATAACATAAAGATAACCCATGCTTTGGCCATGGCCAAATACAAACAAGATGTTACTTTGTTTTGGTTGTTTGGTAAATTTTGGTTATCTGGTATACTCATTAAAGTAGAACTTCTGCAGTTGAAACTTTGGTATGGTCAATCGGAAACGCCCTCACGACATAATCAGCGAAAGGGTACGTACACCTCGCCCCCAAATACAAACAAGATGTTACTTTGTTTTGGTTGTTTGGTAAATTTTGGTTATCTGGTATACTGGTTAAAGTAGAACTTCTGCAGTTGAAACTTTGGTATGGTCAATCGGAAATACCCTCGCAACATAGTCAGAGGAAGGGTATGTACACCTAGACCCCCTATACCCGTTCTGAGAGGGAAACACTGGGCTGTTGTTTTTGTTGTTGTTGTTTAGCTTTTTTATGAGATTATTCAGCTGGGACTCGTGCAGGGATGAGCATTTATGAATTGCAACTTAAGGGAACAACTCTTCATTTTTTTCAACAAGACGTATTGTCCTTTCTACTTGGCTTTTTAAGCACGTGATACAGATACGTTTATTCTTATACCACATTTCAGCTCAAAAGTATCCTATTAGGAAGTGTAAGTGCAAGACCTTGAATGAAAAACGATGGCTTAGAAGAATTACAAGGTAATGGGCAGGAAGAGGACACGGAAATACTTTGTGGCAGGGGGTGGAAAATTGACATTTTGTATAGGGGCCATTTTGGGATGAGGCCCTTGGCTTTTCTATTGGCTTTCCCCTTTGCACCCACATCCTGGTTGGGGTTGGGTTTATTGTAACTTGGTTACTCGTTATATATATTTACCGATTAAAAAAAAAAGTAAGTGGAAAAGATTCATCTCCGATTCTCCATAACCCTTAGTTACTCCCTTACCACCCTCGAAGTCCAAACTTAATACTTAAATTCATCATAAAAAGAGGGGGAATAAAAAGAAAAATCAAGAGATGGGGGAGATAGTCAGAGAGAGGGATACGAAAAACGAATGGCAGCAAAACCTTCCAATATGGTTCTACTAGAAGCAATCAAGAATACAAGGTTTGTAGTATTTGTAAGGCATAATGATACTCACCTGGTAGCAATGCTTGTATGAGGGGTAACGCTAACCAAAAGTGGTAAGTACTTTCTGCCAAATTTTGACAAAGCACAGGCTGCAAAATCAACTATATCAATACATGGCATCATAAGAATGCAGTCATCTAGTAACTTCTATGATTCTATCTTTGGACCCACCTCACATGCACAAGCATACAAAACATGTAAAATTCCTTCTTCCACAGCTGCAATATCCAAGATATTAATGAAACTTGAGTCCCAGTCATCAACAGGTATGGAGAAGTCTTCTCCAAACATGCCTGAGTAATCTGATAAGCCACCATGTATAGGAGTTTCTTCTTTAGCAGATGAACTGATTTCACTATTAGTCATCGACGCTTTTTCTGCAGCTCTTGGCACTTCAAGATGATGAAATACCCTAGCAGCCTGAATAGTAACACAAAATTCAATAAGTACTGCATGAACATATCATATCAGAGAGAATATACACACAGACATAAAAAAAAGAAAAAAAAAAAGAAATGAATCCAGATTCAGATAAATTACTTTTTTGCAAATCGCAGCTAAACCGCTTTCTCTATATGCCTTCCTCAGCAGCATGATAACTGTATCTGGACGAAATGCTGTAGATTTGGAAGTGGCTAGATGAAAAGGTGATGAAGTGCGTGATCTTCGAGGCTGCAATTGGAGAAAATAATTCAAAAGCAGCATAACTAGCAGGAAATGGGAATACTAACAAATGCAAGAAACTTTATCTGGAGAAGAAACCTTTTATATTATTCAATTAGAAAAGTATGACTCCAAACATTACTTGATTATTGTCCATTGTCTATTTCAGGGTGCACTAGGAAAAAAAAACCATTCAAATCTAAGCAATGACATATTAACATAACGAAATCTCCTCCGAAGGTGACGCGCATCTTTCTATAGAGAGTTGTTACACATATTTGTTGTCAAATAGTCGACAACATCAACACAGTATATGTACACATCCATTCCCCAAACAAATTGAGAGGAAGTTTCCAAAAGACTCATTTCCATACGTAAAAGATTTGGACACATAATGATCCAACATCTATCTGTACTGGTCAAAACTGAGCTAATTGTTTAGGTGAATCATTAAGGCAAAAACAAAACGTCAATAAAATGTTGAAAAATGAAGACTAGTTTATTTCCCAACAAAGATTTCATAGTAAAAGGGAATAAACAATAAATGAAAAGAACAGCAGCTAAGATCAAAGTACCTCAAAATTAGGAGACAATGTATATGATGGAGATGGCTGACTGTTACGGGAGACTTCCGAGTCAAAGTTTCCAGCTGAACTCTCAACCCCCCTGAAATATAAATATTCATCATGGTTGGAATGTATTAGCAATCAGATGAAATAAGAAAATGACTTCCATGAAATGGGGAAGCTGCCATGATAGTGAAGCATCTATATGAGGACAACTAGACATGTGTAATACTACTCACACTTTCAACATTCACGTTTTCAAGAATGATAGCAGTATTGACAAATTGAATACGGTAGGGTTTAGGATTGATGAACCAACTTTCAAACAATTGATTAGCAATATTTGCCAAAATTGGATTCCACAGAGAGATGGGATCAAACAAGATGGAATAGATGGAAAAATTTTAAAAAAAATCTCAATTATCTAGAAGAACTTGGGACTGAGGGTGTGTTTGGTAAACATCCTTAGAATATGAACTTACAATAAGGAAATTGCTAAGGCCTTATAAGTAAACTGAAAAGGTGAAAATGTGCGAATACAGAAACCTTACACAGAAAGCTTGCCAAACACACCCTAAAAGCAGAATAGTAGGGAAGTAAACATGACATTAATCATTTGGAAGATTCGTAATTAAGGCATGCACCATAGTGGAGAGAGTTTACAAGCATACAAGAAGAAATAACATGACGTCAAAATTCCTTTATCTTTTCATGAAACCTCTCTTTTTCCCCCCTCGAACTCTTAATATTTGAAAAACACCTACTCCAATGTACTTGCAGCTCTACCAATGTACTTGCAGCTCTACCAAACCAAAATTATAAAACAGAAAAAAAAAAAAAAGATTAAACCTTTGAGAGACAACTTGAAGGATGGGATTAAATGGACCAGCTAGCATAGCCAGAAAGCGGAGTCCAAGTTCAGGAGCTTCTGCAAAGTTGGTCAAATCAGACTGTAGAACAGAAAGAAAATGTCAACATATCAAAATCGAAAATGGTAAAGAACTTGATTATGGAAATACAGAAAAGAATTTACCTCAAGTTGGGGAAGGAACACATGCAGGCTGTTTATGATGTCTTGAAGCAACTATAAACTACTAGATCATTAGAAATCCAAAAAATATTGAAGACCAAAGATGTGGAAAATCAACAGAATCCCACCTGAAGATGCAGATCACAAGAATCTTGCTCATGTGATATAATCTGTGGCAGCAAGTAATCAGTAACTGGTTGAAACTCTGGCTCTAGGAGAGGTATCGAGATTCCTATCAACTGTATATTCATGGAGGGACAACAGTCATGATTAATGAAATATCTTTTTCATATGGAAGAAGTCACAAAATAAATTTTCAATTGAAAATATTCGTGATTAATTGTTTAGTACCATGATTACTATATTACAAAAATCAGCTGCTTTAGGCAAGTATTTGGCTACTTTTTGGACAAATAAGCTGCTCTCAGCAGGTACTTCGCTAGTTTCGGACACGACATCGACATATCTATGGAAGAGCATCCAATCAAGAAGAAACCGAAATTGACTAAAGAAGTGCAAAAGGATAGGTAAGCACAAGCAGAAATTCTGAAACACAGCCAGACATCACGGGTAGATGCAAAACTAGCAACCTACATTAAATGACTATATGCATATGAGACTACGAGAGGGCCTGGCATATCATGTCTAAGATAACATCACAAAATGGGATGATGCAAATAATGAATGGCAAATTCAATGCCTCAAGTTCTTCAAATATTGAGGGTGACAAATACAGAGTAACAAGTAATAAATCTTTAGATAAAAAGTAGTTTTCTTTTATCAGTAATCATATTTTTATTTTATTGATCGTCAACATGCCTTAATTCTTAATTTTTTTTACACCATTAGTCATTGAATCACTTTTCTTCTTTTTCAAAGAGAAAAAATTGGGGATGTCTATCAGCCCAACATCAAGAAAGACCACTGAGAAGAGAGCGCAATCTCCAACAAAATAACTAGTAAAGGGAGATGGAGATGGAGTGGATAAGAGACAAGGGAGATGGAATGAATAGGAGACGAGAAGAGAAGAAGGGTGGGAGCTTATAATAATGGAGCAACAAAAATGAAGATTTGGGAGGTCAACGGGCAAGGAGGAAGAGATTATCTATATCTTGTATGCTTTTAGGCAAAAGTTCTTAGATCGACTTTTCGAGTGGAAGGTCCGAAAGGATATAACTTTTTTTTATGAAAGGGAGAAAAGTAGCCGTTTGAGTTGAACCTCTCCAATGGCCTTGGGTTGAGGAAGCACTAGGCAAAATTATCAACAACTCTTTGGAGAATAACTTAGCCTCAGTCAGTTTTACATCATTTCTTATAAATTTAGTTTCTATTAACTGTAAGGCTATTTATTAAAGTAGTGTACCCAAAATTTCTTATAATACATTGAGAATGATGCAAAGAAACCAGGGTCATAGAATATCCCTTTTGTCAAAGTGGTCCATCAGAAGAACCATATAGGTAAGGAAATAGAAATACTGCATAAAATTTCAATACATTTAAAGGCAGATTTGACAGTGGTTCCCTTCTAAACATGGTCACTGGTGTTTTAAAAGTTATTCCGTATAAGTGATGAGCGGCTTCACCCCGTACTGAACTAGGTGGCCTAGGCGGCGCCTATATGCTAGATGGTCCCCCACCACCTAGCATTTTTCAAAACACTGGTAGGCATCCATAATCTCATTAGATTGGTCACTAGTTCACAGCTTCTCTAACTCTGACAGGACAACAAACAAGTCCATCACACACAAGTCTGAAGTTTTTAGGGGACATGCAACTTCAGGAACTCATATCTATTGCACTAATTTTCTTCAAGGTTTTATCAACTCATATCTACTGTTCTGGAGAGGCACCTTTGAATTTACCTACAAAAAATGAAATAATGCCCACAATTCACCTGAACAAAGAATATAGCTATTGGACTTCCCCGTAGACAGGATATTCTAACATAACGGGCTGGAGTATAATTCGTAGAATAAGTCATATCTCGTCGAGGTGCTTCACATCTTGGTCGGACCTTTACAAATTTCTCGGGCTGCAAAAGTTAAAAATGCATCAACACCAAGTTATGATAAAAAGAATATATGGTATATATTACATACTATTCAGGAACATAACTCGTTTTACAAAGCTCAAAAGAAAAGGAGTACAGAAAGAAACATTCAAATAGTTGTAAACACAGAAACAGTGCTGGGAATAACTGCTGCTGTATATTTGTAAGAGAACAAAAAATCCTTGTGGAAAGAAAGGGGTTGTTACTAGCAACAGAAGGAACTATGGAACAAAAACATGATAATAAATTACTGAACTACAAATGCTGAGGCTAAAATCAGTTTTATGTTTTTTTTTTAACTATGCACATGCATTCTAATGAATCTGATACAAAAAATTATTAACTTGATCAAGTTGCAATGAGAAAGGATACAAATTTCCTGAAACGTTACTAATGGGGGGGGGGGGGGGGGGGGGAAGAAGAGTACTCTGATTTCATTCTCTGAATTAACGTCGGTCAGTTTATAGTACACATTCGAGCATGGAACAAGCAGGTATAAGAGAAATTTTTTAAATAAGGATAAGCATGAATAACTCATACTATAGAGAAGCACAATGATGCAATTATCAAAGTAGCAAACTAACCTTGTAACGCAAACCAGCTGCAACCTCCCACTCCAGGACAGATTTATTGTGTATCCGTACATGAGATAACAAGCAAGGCTCCTACAAACAACCAAACAAGAGGAAATGGGAAAGGTACCTATATAATAACATATCTATACAATCTCCTGGGGATCATCCATTACAGTAATAAAAGCTCCACAACTGTATACATATTATTCATAATCTTACACCAGGAAACAACTAAGGGTGACAGGTGGACACTGGACAGTACTGAGCAAAATTTAAAAAGTTTGAAAATTTACAGAATTCAAACAACAAAAGATAGCATACAAGCACAAAAACCAAAACTAAGGGCATTTTCCAATTATACCTTTAGTGCTCAATATCAAAACAATGACACATGTGACCCCAAAATGAACACCAATATTGACACCGTCAAACAACACCCAGAAGATTTGCTCTATGGGAAAAGGCAAAAGTTCCTTCGCAGACTTCATTAATTCCATCATCACATCTAAGCAACATAACATTGACACACATTGTTGCAGCATACCAACTTGATAAACATGTGAGTTGTGACAATTGTTGACTAGATCACACAATGTCTAGTACTCTTCCAACAGTCAGCCCTAAATTTCTTAGTAGTAAATAAACTAATTGGTGTAATTAAAGCGATATAATACAAAAAGGAAATAGCATTTACAATACCATGCATGTTAAAAAACCACAAAATTTTCCAACTCACTCATAATGCTGAGGATTAGTTCTCAAGGAGGACAGACTAACAAAATGAGCCCACCATGACATCACAGAAACAACCCAATCCTTAGAAACCACAGATTACTCCCAGCTCACTCTTAAAGTTGGGACTTATGTTCGCTTTGGCTAAGGCGTCAGGTTGGCCAGGGCAACAGAATGAAACAACCTGATACAAGCTCTGGTGTCGGTTTGAAACCCATATACCCTCATACACAACCTTGGAGGGGGGTTTTAAGTTATTCCCCAACTCTCCTTCCCCTCTCAGTCCTGATATGGGAATACCATACCAAAACCTAATATGGGAATTCCGTATTGATACCATCATACACATATTCATTGCTTATTTAGATTCTAACCAAATGCCATATATTTCAGTCAACCCAGTCACTTTTTAAAAATAATCAAACTACAAAGAGCGCCTAAAAGTAAAATACTTCAACCAACGCAAAAGAGGCATCTAAATGATCTTCAGTATCACCAGGATAAACCCATTCCTTCTAATAAACCTTCAAAACAGATCATCCTTGTAAATGAAAATTGCACCACACCAAAGCATCTCCAGCTCTACGATTAGACTAATGCCATAGCTCAATTGAGGATGCTAAAATCTTCCACTAATTTGTCTCCATTCGACTACATCAACAAATATGCAAATAGACAAGCTCAACACCAAGACAGACCCATAAACCCTAGCTCACCAAAATGCACAACTGCTTTCGTTTCAAAATTGAAGAGAGAAAGAGGATACTTGGAGCTCGAGCAAGATCCACTCTTTGGTGTTGGTGCCAGCAGACCAGTAATTGCGGAGGTCAAGATCGAGGATATTGGAGCCCTTTTGGGCAGCTGTTTCTCGAGACACGGCCTTGACTTTGTAAGGCAGGGACTTCAATCTTGGTCCAAGCTCCATCTCCATCTCCATCTCTCCCACCATTTTCTCTGCTTATCTCCTCTCAAATGGCGGGGGAAGCCTGAGCTCCTCCTCTTGTTCCGTGCCCGTGTCGGAAATTCTTGGCCTTGGACCCGAATCTGATGAACTGAACTGGGTCTAGATTTGCTTGTCCAGTCGTTTGTGTCGGACGATTCGATGTGTTTGTGGACAAAGGAGCAACGCAGTGATTTTTGTTTTCTTTTTTTTTATTAGGTAAAAATTCGATGGCTAGACAGGTTTGGCTCATCGAGAGGCCGCAGACGGCGAACCGTCGAGCATACAATCTAAAATAAATGGTGCAATACAAAGCCACAACTAAACAACCTCAGACGAAAGACGAACCTAACCAAACATAGTAAAGAACAATACGGACAAACCCCGGAGCCAAGCGATGACACCGCTGGCAGCGGTACATCACGAGTCCCTCCTGTGGGCAATGAGGACGAACTTCAAAGGAAATTTCCGGAATACGGAGTCGCCTCGATGCACACCGCCACGACCCCAGCCAGACCCGACACCTGACACCAAAGTCCCAACTCAGACTAGGACCGCCACGAACACCTGGAAACGTCGTCGAAAGCCACCCTGAAAATAACGCACCAAAAAACCCTTACGGGAGATTGTCAAGACCCTTACGAGTGAGTTACTCAGACCCTTACGGAATTTTTCTCTCTCTAGCTCTAATAAATTTACAAGATAGCCGTTTCGGACTATTTTTTTTTTCCACAAATCCCCAACCTTGTGCCCGAAGGGACTCAAACTTGGGCCCTAAGGACCCAAAGCTTGGGCCCGAACGACCAAAGGCAAGGAGGAACACCACTAGGGCGGCAGAAAAGCGGTGGTGGGGACCAAAGCAGACATCGGACCACCACGCACCACCACCCGACTAGATCACGAAGGACCAAAGGCAAAGAGGAACACCATTAGGGCGGCAGAAAAGCGGCGACGGCAAGGAGCACCACCACCGACGAACACCGACGAGGAAGAAGGTGGATCACAACCTAGCGGGGTGAAGACACAAGTTGAGGGAAAAACACCGGGCTCCCTCACGAAGACGAATACCCACAACCCCAAAGCAAATGGGCACCATGAAGCATCGACAAATCCAATTAGAAAATTTGATAGTTGAATAGATCAGATTTCTATTGAAATTTTGGGGCAAATTGATAGGTTAGACCATCCACGGGGTTTCTTAAGGTTTTTTAAGACAAAAATAATAATTACATAAAGGGAGTAGTGATGAATAGTTTAAGAAGTGATGTTGATGGTTTTTTACCTAACAACTCAACAACAAACTCAAGAAATCCAAGAATGAGTGATGGTGGAGAGTGAGAAGAGGAGAGAGGAAAAAAAATGACGGGGTTATTCATTTAATTTAAATGTTAAATTAAATAGATATAATGTTAAAATGGGTTGTATGGATGTGAGTTGAAATTAGAGTTGGGTTTTTTAATGAAAGAGAAAGTGATAAATGATAGTTAAGAAACCGTAGAAATCGAAACCAATGCGTATGCTCTTAGATTTGGGGTTTTTTGGGCAAAAATTATAGAGAGAGGGCAGAGCCCATCTCTCTAGAATTTGGGTTTCTCTCTTAAATACATAGATATTATAGATACACGCAAAATAATAAATTATGATTATTTTTAGATTTTGTATATTTCATCATTATGTTTACGAGAAATATAAAACTGGGCAGTGGGCAATCCCATCAAAGTCAAATTTCTTTTCCCGAACAGAGCAGTCCCGTCACTCCCGAGCCCGAGCCCTAATTCAATTCAACCCTCCCAGTTGAATTGCAACGCAGTGACTCTATGTCGGCGCCCGGTTCAACTTTTCTTTTCTTTTCTGTTTTTTGCTTTTTTTATATATATAAATCGGAGTTTGAACAAGGATTACAAAGTGATTTTATCGGACTACTTGTTCATCACTAAAGTTTGATTTTTTTGTTATTCGTAAGAATGTTGAATTATCCTAAAATTCTTGTAGTGGAGAACGATTTCTTACCTAATGTATATTTTCTTGGTTTTCATTTTGTCTTTACCTTCACTGATAAGATATGCTCCCGTACAAAGTAGGAGCCTTAGCATACAATAATACAAAAAATAGTCCCTCTTTGTTTTTTTTTTTCGCCAAAAGAGCCTACTTTTATTTGATTTGTTGTTGCAAAAGTACACTTAATAAATTTTACAAATAGAAAAGGAAATTACAAAGAAATTCTAGAGAGAGGGCAGAGGAATCAAATCCTCTATCCCCCCTCCTTGTCCCCCTTCCCCGTCCCCCTCTCACATATGCATATTTAAAAATAAAAGTAATTTAAATTAAAAACTAAAAACAAAAACTAAAACAAATAAAAAAAAAAAGAAATATATGAGGAGGGACAGAGAGAGGGGACAAGAATCGGGGACAGAGGATTTGGATCAAAGGGCAGAGCCCATCTCTCTAGAATTTGGGTTTCTCTCTTAGATACATAGATATTATAAATACACGCAAAATAATAAATTATGATTATTTTTAGATTTTGTATATTTCATCATTATGTTTACGAGAAATATAAAATTGGGCAGTGGGCAATCCCATCAGAGTCAAATTTCTTTTCCCGAGCAGACCAGTCCTGTCACTCCCGAGCCCGAGCCCCAATTCAATTCAACCCTCCGAGTTGAATTGCAACGCAATGACTCTTTTTCGGTGCCCGGTTCAACTTTTCTTTTCTTTTCTGTTTTTGCTTTTTATATATATAAATCGGAGTTTGAACAAGGATTACAAAGTGATTTCTATTGAGACTGATCTGAAAACACCTTTTTGGAGGCTAATAAACCCCTCTTCGGAGGTCGAAAATCGTTCTTGTCTGAGACTCCCCTCGCCGGGAGCAAACAACCTCCTCTTCGAAGGTCGGAATCTCCCTCGCCGGTCCGAGGCCGGTTGCCCTCCTTCCCTTTGCCGCCTATCTCCCTCCTTTTGGTTGGGTGTTGAAGGTCACATGGTACTGTTATGGGCTGGGTACCTTTCCCGTTTGCTCTTATTCGTTGTTTGTTCTTAACCAAAATCAAGATGGGGCTTGTGTTGGTTTTCGCTCCTTAACCCCAACCTCATATTCATCCATGGTTGCTTCGCTACAATCGGGCCCAATTTCTTCAATACTCAGCGTTGTGAGTGCTTTGGCCCTCGGGCTCCTTCGCTCTCGCTTATTTTGAGGCCAAATCCGGGGTCGTGGAAAAGGCAAACCTCTCTCCCTATTTCCGTCGGTAGCCCTTGTTGGTGGCGCTCGCCGAGTCGCTGCCCTCCTGTCTCCCAAACTCTCCCTGCTACTCCCTCGATTTATCCGCTCAGAGTTGGGCCTCGTCGGTGTCGGTCGGCTGCTGCTCGACCTATGTTCAGGTGGCGGCGCCAAAGACTGATTCCTCCTCTGCCGGGGTGGGCTGCCTCGGGCTTCTCCGGCTTTCTCCATCTCGTGTCTCAGCTTTGGTCACTGTTAGAAGCCCGATAGAAAAGTATTATTATTATAATAATAAAAAATTGACAATTATGGCTGTCAGAGTCGGGATAGCCTAGGGTCGTGGTAGTGTGTATCGAGGCGTCTCACTTATCCGGAAGAAATTTTCCTTGGAGGTTCGTCTTCACTGCTCGCATGTGACTCCTGATGTGTCGCTGGCTTACGGTGCTGCTTTAGGAGTGCTTGGCTTCGTCCTTCGTTTGCGTCCTCGTCTTGTTCGGTTTAGTTTTATTTTGTTTCGCTGTTGTAAAGTTTCTTGCCTGTATTTTGCACCATCTTTGTATTTTTGTTTAGACGGTTATCCGTTTGCCTACTTGTTGGCATTCGAGGTTGAGGTTTGTCTGACCTCGAATTTTTAATTAATAAAGCGGCGGCAAGGAGGAACACCGTCAAGGCGGCAGAAAATCGGCGGCGGGAAGGAGCACCACCGCCGACGAACACCGACGAGGAAGAAGGTGGATCACAAACTGGCGGGGTGAAGACACAAGTTGGGGGGAGAATATCGGGCTCCATCACGAAGACGAAGACCCACAACCCCAAAGCAAATGGGCACCATGAAGGATCGACAAATCCAATTAGAAAATTGGAGGGTTGAATAGATCGGATTTCTATTGAAATTTTGGGGCAAATTGATAGGTTAAATTTGAGGTTTTTTGGGAAACAATTCTAGTGAGAGGGCAGAGCCCATCTCTTTAGAATTTGGGTTTCTATCTTAGATCATAGATATTGTAGATACATGGAAAATAATAAATTATGATTATTTTTAGATTTTGTATATTTCATCATTATGTTTAAGGGAAATATAAATTTGGGGAGTGGGCAATCCCATCAGAGTCAAATTTCTTTTCCCGAGCAGAGCAGTCCTGTCACTCCCGAGCCCCAATTCAATTCAACCCTCCCAATTGAATTGTAACGCAATGACTCTTTTTCGGTGCCCGGTTCTACTATTCTTTTTCTTTTCTTTTTTCCTTTTTTGTATATAAATCGGAGTTTGAACAAGGATTACATAATGATTTTGTCTGACTACTTGTTCATCACTAAAGTTTGATTTTTTTTTCTCATCGTAAGAATGTTGAATTATCCTAAAATTCTTGTAGTGGAGAACGGTTTCTTACCTAATGTATATTTTCTTGGTTTTCTTTTTGTCTTTACCTTCACTAATGAGATATGCTCCCGTACAAAGCAGGAGCCTTAGCATACAATAATACATAAAATAGTTTTACATTTATGTCCTTCTTTGTTTTTTTTTTCGCCAAAAGAGCCTACTTTTATTGGATTTGTTGTTGCAAAAGTAAACTTAATAAATCTTACAAATAGGAAAGGAAATTACAAAGAAATTTTTGAGAGAATTCATTAAGGGTATTTCAAAGTACATCTTTGTATAGAAATCACTTGTAACTCTTTTTCGAAAAAATATCTCCTCTCTCTAGTTTTCTAAAGAGAGGGAGTCGATACCCATGTCGGAGCTCTCGCTCGTCGTCCTCCGACCGACCTCTGACTCATCTGAAAACCCCTCTTTGGAGGCTAATAAACCCCTCTTCGGATGTCGAAAATCGTTCTTGTCTGAGACTCCCCTCGTCGGGGGCAAACAACCTCCTCTTCGGAGGTCGGATTCTCCCTCGTCGATCCGAGGCCGGTTGGCCTACTTCCCTTTGCCGCCTATCTCCCTCCTTTTGGTTCGGTGTTGAAGGTCCCATGGTATAGTTATGGGCTGGGTACCTTTCCCGTTTGCTCTTATTCGTTGTTTTTTCGTAACCAAAATCAAGATGGGACTTGTGTTGGTTTTCGCTCCTTAACCCCAAGCTCATATTCATCCATGGCTGCTTCGCTACAATCGGACCCAATTTCTTCAATACTCAGCGTTGTGAGTGCTTTGGCCCTCGGGCCCCTTCGCTCTCGCTTATTCTGAGGCCAAATCCGGGGCCGTGGAAAGGGCAATCCTCTCTCCCTGTTTCCGTCGGTAGCCCTTGTTGGTGGCGCTCGCCGAGTCGGCGCCCTCCTGTCTCCCAAACCCTCCCTGCTACTCCCTCGATTTATCCGCTCAGAGTTGGGCCTCGTCGGTGTCGGCCGGCTGCTGCTCGACCTATGTTCGGGTGGCGGCGCCAGAGACTCATTCCTCCTCTACCGGGATGGGCTCCCTCGGGCTTCTCTAGCTTTCTCCATCCCGTGTCTCAGCTTGGGTCACCGTTAGGAGCCCGATAGAAAACTATTATAATAATAATAATAATAATAATATAAATAATTGACAATTATGGTTGTCGGAGTCGGGATAGCCTAGGGTCGTGGTAGTGTGTATCGAAGCGTCTCCTTTATCCGGAAGAAATTTTCCTTGGAGGTTCGTCTTCACTGCTCGCAAGTGACTCCTGATGTGCCGCTGGCTTACGGTGCTGCTTTAGGAGTGCTTGGCTTCGTCCTTCGTTTGCGTCCTCGTCTTGTTCGGTTTAGTTTTATTTTGTTTCGCTGTTGTAAAGTTTCTTGCCTGTATTTTGCACCATATTTGTATTTTTGTTTAGACGGTTATCCGTTTGCCTACTTGTTGGTATTCGAGGTTTAGGTTTGTCTGACCTCGAATTTTTACCTAATAAAGCGACGACAAGGAGGAACACCATCAGGGCGGCAGAAAAGCGGTGGCGGCAAGGAGCACCACCATCGACGAACACCGACGAGGAAAAAGGTGGATCACAACCTGGCGGGGTGAAGACACAAGTTGGGGGAAGAACACCGGGCTCCCTCACGAAGACGAAGACCCACAACCCCAAAGCAAATGGGCACCATGAAGGATCGACAAATCCAATTAGAAAATTGGAGGATTGAATATATCAGATTTCTATTGAAATTTTGGGGCAAATTGATAGGTTAAAATTGGAGTTTTTTGGGAAAAAATTCTAGTGAGAGGGCAGAGCCCATCTCTCTATAATTTGGGTTTCTCTTTTAGATACATAGATATTATAGATACACGCAAACTAATAAATTGTGATTATTTTTAGATTTTGTATATTTCATCATTATGTTTACGTAAAATATAAAATTGGGGAGTGGGCAATCCCATCAGAGTCAAATTTCTTTTCCCGAGCAGAGCAGTCCTATCACTCCCGAGCCCGAGCCCCAATTCAATTCAACCATCCCAACTGAATTGCAACGCAATGACTCTTTTTCGGTGCCCGATTCTAATTTTCTTTTCTTTTTTATATATAAATCGGAGTTTGAACAAGGATTACAAAGTGATTTGATCGGACTACTTGTTCATCACTAAAGTTTGATTATTTTTTTTCTCATCGTAAGAATGTTGAATTTTCCTAAAATTCTTGTAGTGGAGAACAGTTTCTTACCTAATGTATATTTTCTTGGTTTTCATTTTGTCTTTACCTTAACTGATAAGATATGCTCTCGTACAAAGCAGGAGCCTTAACATACAATAATACTTAAAATAGTTTTACATTTATGTCCCTCTTTGTTTTTTTTCCGCCAAAAGAGCCTACTTTTATTGGATTTGTTGTTGCAAAATGACACTTAATAAATCTTACAAATAGGAAAGGAAATTACAAAGAAATTCTTGAGAGAATTCATTAAGGGTATTTCAAAGTACATCTTTGTATAGAAATCACTCGTAACTCTTTTTCGAAAAACTATCTCCTCTCTCTAGTTTTCTAAAGAGAGGGAGTCGATACCCATGTCGGAGTTCTCGCTCGTCGTCCTTCTACCGACCTCCGACTCATCTGAAAACCCCTTTTTGGGGGCTAATAAACCCCTCTTCGGAGGTCGAAAATCGTTCTTGTCTGAGACTCCCCTCGTCGGGGGCAAACAACCTCCTCTTCGGAGGTCGGATTCTCCCTCATCGGTTCGAGGCCGGTTGGCCTGCTTTCCTTTGCCGCCTATCTCCCTCCTTTTGGTTCGGTGTTGAAGGTCCCATGGTATTGTTATGGGCTGGGTACCTTTCCCGTTTGCTCTTATTCGTTGTTTGTTCTTAACCAAAATCAAGATGGGGCTTGTGTTGGTTTTCGCTCCTTAACCCCAAGCTCATATTCATCCATGGCTGCTTCGCTACAATCGGACCCAATTTCTTCAATACTCAGCGTTGTGAGTGCTTTGGCCATCGGGCCCCTTCGCTCTCGCTTATTCTGAGGCCAAATCCGGGGCCATGGAAAGGGCAATCCTCTCTCCCTGTTTCCGTCGGTAGCCCTTGTTGGTAGCGCTCGTCGAGTCGCTGCCTTCCTGTCTCCCAAACCCTCCCTGCTACTCCCTCGATTTATCCGCTCAGAGTTGGGCCTCGTCGGTGTCGGCCGACTGCTGCTCGACCTATGTTCGGGTGGCAGCGCCAAAGACTGATTCCTCCTCTGCCGGGATGGGCTGTCTCGGGCTTCTCCATCCCGTGTGTCAGCTTGGGTCACCGTTAGGAGCCCGATAGAAAAGTATTATTATTATAATAATAATAATATAAATAATTGACAATCATGGCTGTCGGAGTCGGGATAGCCTGGGGTCGTGTTAGTGTGTATCGAGGCGTCTCCTCTATCCGGAAGAAATTTTCCTCGGAGATTCGTCTTCACTGCTTGCATACGGTGCTGCTTTAGGAGTGCTTGGCTTCGTCCTTCGTTTGCTTCCTCGTCTTGTTCGGTTTAGTTTTATTTTGTTTCGTTGTTGTAAAGTTTCTTGCTTGTATTTTGCACCATCTTTGTATTTTTGTTTAGACGGTTATCCGTTTGCCGACTTGCTGGCCTTCGATGTTCAGATTTCTATTGGAGGGTTCGTCTTCACTGTTCGCAGGTGACTCCTGAAGGATCGACAAATCCAATTAGAAAATTGGAGGGTTGAATAGATCAGATTTCTATTGAAAATTTGGGGAAAATTGATAGGTTAAATTTGGGGTTTTTTGGGCAAAAATTCTAGAGCGAGGGTAGAGACCATCTCTCTAAAATTTGGGTTTCTCTCTTAGATACATAGATATTATAGATACACGCAAAATAATAAATTATGATTATTTTTAGATTTTGTATATTTCATCATTATGTTTACGGGAAATATAAAACCGGGCAGTGGGCAATCCTATTAGAGTCAAATTTCTTTTCCCGAGCAGAGTAGTCCCGTCACTCCCGAGCCCCAATTCAATTCAACCCTCCCAATTGAATTGCAACGCAGTGACTCTTTTTCGGTGTCCGGTTCTACTTTTCTTTTCTTTTCTTTTTTTTATATATATAAATCGGAGTTTGAACAAGAATTACAAAGTGATTTTGTCAGACTACTTGTTCATCACTAAAGTTTGATTTTTTTTTTCTCATCGTAAGAATGTTGAATTATCCTAAAATTCTTGTAGTGGAGAACGGTTTCTTACCTAATGTATATTTTCTTGGTTTTCATTTTTGTCTTTACCTTCACTGATAAGATATGCTCTCGTACAAAGCAGGAGCCTTAGCATACAATAATACATAAAATAGTTGTACGTTTATGTCCCTCTTTGTTTTTTTTTTTCGCCAAAAGAGGCTACTTTTATTGGATTTGTTGTTGCAAAAGTACACTTAATAAATCTTACAAATAGGAAAGGAAATAACAAAGAAATTCTTGAGAGAATTCATTAAGGGTATTTCAAAGTACATCTTTGTATAGAAATCACTCGTAACTCTTTTTTGAAAAACTATCTCCTCTCTCTAGTTTTCTAAAGAAAGGGAGTCGATACCCATGTCGGAGCTCTCATTCGTCGTCCTCCGACCGACCTCCGACTCATCTGAAATCCCTTTTTTGGAGGCTAATAAACCCCTCTTCGGAGGTCGAAAATCGTTCTTGTCTGAGACTCCCCTCGTCGGGGGCAAACAACCTCCTCTTCGGAGGTCGGAATCTCCCTCGTCGGTCCGAGGCCGGTTGACCTGCTTCCCTTTGCCGCCTATCTCCCTCCTTTTGGTTGGGTGTTGAAGGTCCCATGGTACTGTTATGGGCTGGGTACCTTTCCCGTTTGCTCTTATTCGTTGTTTGTTCTTAACCAAAATCAAGATGGGGCTTGTGTTGGTTTTGCTCCTTAACCCCAAGCTCATATTCATCCATGGCTGCTTCGCTACAATCGGACCCAATTTCTTCAATACTGAGCGTTGTGAGTGTTTTGGCCCTCAGTCTCTGGCGTCGCCAGAGACTGATTCCTCCTCTGTCGGGATGGGCTGCCTCGGGCTTCTCCGGCTTTCTCCATCCCGTGTCTCAGCTTGGGTCACTGTTAGGAGCCCGATAGAAAAGTATTATTATTATAATAAAAAAAAAATTGACAATTATGGCTGTCGGAGTCGGGATAGCCTGGGGTCGTTGTAGTGTGTATCGAGGCGACTCCTTTATCCGGAAGAAATTTTCCTTGGAGGTTCGTCTTCACTGCTAGCAGGTGACTCTTGATGTGCCGCTGGCTTACGGTGCTGCTTTAGGACTTCGTCCTTCGTTTGCGTCCTCGTCTTGTTCGGTTTAGTTTTATTTTGTTTCGCTGTTGTAAAGTTTCTTGCTTGTATTTTGCACCATCTTTGTATTTTTGTTTAGATGGTTATCTGTTTGCCGACTTGTTGGCCTTTCAGGTTTAGGTTTGTCTGACCTCGAATTTTTACCTAATAAAAAAAAGAAGAGGTATTTCAAGTTTATAGCTTTGAGGGCAAAATTGATGTTGTCGTGCTCTGAATTTCTTGAGGTTATAATTTCATGGCTTTGACACGATAATTATAAATAACTTAAAATGATACTCCGTATAAAGGTAATGATGTTGATGGTTTAATGTAAGGATGTAATGATAATGCAATAACTAAAATATGAAAACAATAAAGTATCAATAATGTAAATAAGTTTTGTCAAAAGAACTTATTTTTATTGGATTTGTTGTTGTAAAAGTACACTTAAGAAATCTTGCAAATAGGAAGGGAAGGGAAATTACAAAAAAATTCTTGAGAAAATTTCTAAAAGGTATTTCAAGCTTATAGCTTTGAGGGTGAAATTAAAGATGCCTCTTCCATGGCGGATGAAGGACTTTTATAGTGATGTTGTTGTGTTCTTGCTTTTGAATTTGTGGATGCTATTGATTATTGTTTCTCATTATAAAAGTGTTGAATTCATCCCTCAAATGATGAAGGTCTTGAATTCTTGTAGTAGATGATAGTTTCTTGCATGATGCACCTCGTCTTGCTTTCTACCTTGTTATAAAATAAGATGGTTTTTTGCATGAATTTTTGGAAACAAATTTGGTTGGATTATCTCTAAGAAAATGTATATTAAAAAATATTTTTTAGAAATATTCAAATGAATAGAATTTTTAAATCAGAATTTTGATTTTTTCAAAATAAAAGCACATTATAACACGCGAAATTGGTAAAAGTGACGACGTGGAATTTCCTATTCTTCAAGTATCGTAAAAATCATTTTGCCCAGTTGGTGGGAGCGTTGGCCGCGTTGCTGCCCGCGTGTGGGTATGGCCAAGAGGTCTCGATTTCGAATCCCAAACTCTCGAATTTTTTTCCCAGGCTTTCGTTTTTCCCATTTTTTTTTGTTTTTCTACTCGCTCGTTTTTGTTTTCATTCAGTGGTTCGCAGTTCAAAACTCCAAGTAAATCGTTGAACACACATCAGCAATCTCAACACCCAAGGTGAAATCGATAACTCTGAAGCCCTAGGAACAGAAGCCAGTCCAGGAAGGCATGGCGATTGCGAGAACCGGCGTTTACGTTGACGACTATTTGGAATGTTAGGGTTTTTATTTGTTCGTCAGCTTCAATTTCTGTTTAACATGCTCATCCAAAATTTGATGTTGTTTGTACAAATTGGCTCTCGCAGATGCGAATACTTTGCCTGCTGAGCTCCAAAGGTTGCTCAATACAATCCGGGAACTCGACGAGCGTTCACAAGGTAGCCCTTTGGTTGCGATTTGTACAGATTCTGTTTTGATAAGTTGCATTGTATGATCAATTTATGTTACTATCGTCATCATGATCATTGTTTTTTCTGTTTTTTCGCGGTCGCTTTGATGGTGAACAAGGAATGATAAATCAAACCAGGCAACAAACGAAATACTGTTTGGGAGTGTCGTCTCATGGTTCAAAAAAGGGGTACCATGAGGATGACGATGCTTCCTTCGAGAAGCTGCACAAGGACATTGAGGCTACCCAGGACAATGCATTAAATCTTTCCACTGAGAAAGTTTTGCTCGCTAGACAAGCATATGATCTGGTAAGAGCTGCTATTGCTGTGTTATAAATCCGTGGTTGGAAATTAGGTTGTTGCATCTAGCCATTTGGATTAATACTTATTTGAATTCGATTTGAAAGGAATTATATGCTTATAAGGCATTTTTCTTCACAACCAGATCCTTGACGGAATATGATATATCACATTGTTATGGGTGGTTGTGGTATTTTGAACTTATCTTCACAAGTGATTGCATGACATAATAGTTTTATAACAAAAAATATACTAGTTTAGTTACACTGGATGAAGGTTGCAACTTGAAACAAATACTGAGTGGTCCCTGGTCAAAGTTGGTTTTAAGTTTCATATTGTTGATTTACACAGATTCGTACTGTTAATTCTTATTTTTCTTTTTCTTTTTTGCCGAAGATGATAATCTTTATCAGTTTTGAGAGCCTATGTATGTTCTATAATTGAGCCTTTCTTCCAGATTGATAGTCATATAAAGCGTCTAGATGAGGATCTGCACAACTTTGCCGAAGATCTAAAGCAAGGTATAGTGGGTGCATTGTGAATTCTATCTAATTTGCTTGTTCTTTTTCAAAACATCATTGGTGAGTGGTGACATTGCTCTAGCTATGGTATGATGAGTATAGCGCCACTTTTGCGCATTTGTTATATGTCAATTGCGGAAAAGCATCTTGTTGGTGGTCTTCAATGCATTTACGGATCTATATCGTGCCTGAAAGTTAGCCACCCCTGAGCACGATTTGTTAGACAAGTTGAGTCCCTAGGCAAACAATTACAACAATTGTTTACCGCATGGAGTTGGTCTCGGGGAAGATTATTGGACGTGGTAGCAAAAGTGGGAACCTCTACTTCTTAGAGAAATCTCATGCTTAATACCTGTCCTAGCACCACATATTCAGCTGCTACATGTCTTAGCACCACAAATTCAACTAATCTTTGGCTCCAGCGCCACCGACTAGGTCATCCTTCTCTTTCCTTGATGAAGCACATGCTTCCTAGTCTTTTTTATTGGCTTAGAATATGAGAAACTTGTTTGTTTCACTTGTGAAAAAGCCAAACACAAACGTGTCTCATTTCCCAATTTCAGATAAAAGATGCCTAGTTCCTTTTGAGGTAATCCATAGTGATATTTGGGGGGGTCTTGCGATAGTGAAGAATATGGATGGATCTAGCTGGTTTCTTACTTTGATTGATGGTTGCACTCGGGTTACATGATTGTTCTTGCTCAAACACAAATTTGAAGCTTTTACTATCATTCCTGCATTTTATGCTATGATTCTCAATCAGTTTGGCAAATCAATTCAACGCTTCCGATATGATAATGCCAAAGATTACTTTAATCAAATCCTTTCCTCCTTTTTTCACCACAAAAGGCATTATTCATGAGTCTTCTTGTGTGTATACATTACAACAAAATGGCCTTGCTGAGCGGAAAAATGGCATATTCTTAATGTCACTAGAGCTGTCATGTTTAATCTAATGTTCCAAAATTCTATTGGGGGGAAGCAACCCTCACCGTTGTTTATTTGATGAACCGAACCCCTTCTAACCTTGAAGTACCAATCTCCACCTAAGAACCTTCAATCCTTCTTTCCCCATCTCTCAATTGATCATAGTTAGAGCCTAAGATCTTTGGCTGCATTGCCTATGCCCATGTTCATTCTCCTGATAGAGGTAAACTTGACCCCCGAGCTCAGAAATGCATCTTCATAGGTTATTCCAACACTAAAAAGGGTTACAAATGTTATTGTCCCATAATCCCATTACTAAACGCACTTTTGTTACTGCTGATAACCTTTGCTGAAAATACCCCATTCTACAACTCCTCACCTTCTTTGGCTCAAGAACACACCTTTGAAGCCACTCCTTCGGATCTCTCTACTACTGTCTACCTTCCTGTGGACACCAGAAGCACTACTTGACCTTCCTCTCTTACTGCTGATCCTACTCCATCTAATGTTATCAATGCACCACATACCTTGTAGCGGCTGCACCTCCCTTCCTACTGCAGATCCTATTCCATTCGATGTTAACAGCCCTACCACAGACCCTGCAGCAGCTGAACCACCAACTGAGGAGATCTCCACAGTTTCAGTTGGCCAACCTACACCCACTCTACCAGTACCACCACAAATCACCTCTCCTCAAGTCACCAAGATGTATTCCCGGCGGGGGCCCACTTCTCACCGTCGCTCCATTCCTGATCCGAACCTTGCTCCTTACCTCTGAATCTGATTGGCCAATTGCTCTCAGGAAAAGTTCAAGAGCTTGTACAAAAACATCCCTCTATCCCTTGCCCAATTATGCTCTCTTGACCGGTTTTCTGATAAGCACAAGAAATTCCTTTCTAATCCTGACCAGATCAGAATTCCTAAAAGTATTAGTGAAGCGTTTCAATCAACTGAGTGGCGTCAGGCTATGATCGAAGAGATGGCAGCTCTATTGGTGGAATGGCCATTTGGTCACAATATTGTAAGTTGCTAGTGGGTGTATGCTGTTAAATATCATGCTGATGGTTCTTTGGCTAAGGTATAAAGCGCGTCTAGTGGCTCGTGGTTTCACCCAAACTTATGGCTTGGATTATCAAGAGACGTTTTCTCCGGTTGCAAAATGGCTACTGTTCGCCTTCTTTTATCTATTGCTGCTCATTTTAATTGGGAGTTGTACCAGTTTGATGTGAAAAATGCTTTCCTCAATGACTTTTGTTTTGTTGTCATATTGAAATCGGTGTAGGACACTACCCTGTTCTAATGGATTAGGATGCCTATTTTATGATAGTTTCTTGTTTACAACTTATATATATGGGGAATAATGTCTCGCTGTTGAATCCTGATCAGAGGGAAAGATAGCACCAGATGAGCCAACCATTCTTCCACCTATGCCTCTCATCCCGAAACTTGAAAAGAGGAGGAATGTTTATAATACACCCATATCGAGGAGGATTGAATACCGAGAGAGGGAATGGGACCGTGATAAAGATTCAGAACTCATGCCACCACCTGGAAGTCACAAGAAGGATTTTCCTGTTCCAGCTGATGTTGACCAACCAATTGATCCAAATGAACCTACTTACTGCATTTGTCATCAGGTTGGAATCCATGTGAACATTAAGCTAATAATTTTTTATCTTCTGAGATGAATGATATTCAATTCCCCATGCTTAGTTGCTTAGGGAAGTCAAAATAGCATCTTTATGCACTTGACATGATTGTGACAATGACAACATAAATCTCTAATGGACCATTTTATTATAATTGCTTGTGCAGGTGTCATTTGGTGACATGATTGCTTGTGACAACGACAATGTAAGTCATCTTAAATCTCCATTGAACCATTTTATAATTCTTCTATAGCTGCGACAAAGGATATGAGCATCATGACTCTTGAATAAATCTACTTCTCGGCTGTGCTCTTTCTTAGTATACCTTCCTTGCCAGGTAGTTTTTTTTTTTTTTTTTTTGACAATAAGTGTAGAAATGTATAAAGAAGATCAATTTCCGCCAAATCAAGTAGACTTGATGGGAAGTGATCAAACCAGACATTACAAGTAGCGTCTAGTGGCATAAGCCTGGCTGCCAGGTAGTTGTTTAGGTTGCACTACTATTGCTAAACCATGTTCTCTTGGCCGTCAATAGAAAAAGTAATCAAACATTACTGCATTAATAACTGTGTGATTTTCCCAATTGAGCAACATTCTCAGCTGTAATCCTATGAAAAAGAGGTCTAGGACGCAACATCCAATTTCTGATGATGAATATGACACGGACTTTCCTTTGTTTTTCTGAAATTCACATTATGGAACAACTTGAACCCGTCGTAGCTGTTGTCTGTTGACCTCTCTTAAACTTGCTCTCTGGTCTTTTGACATTCTAAGATTATTCCATTTGTTTTATACCACAGTGCAAAGGAGGAGAATGGTTCCATTATGCATGTGTTGGTCTCACACCAGAGACCCGATTCAAAGGAAAATGGTATTGTCCTGCTTGCAGGGAACTTCCCCAGTGAGTTTGCAGGAACAAGACATCAGTCAGCTTGTGGCCAACATGGTGAAAGCTTCATTCCTTATCTTTTGCTGAACCTTGATTCGGAGATAACCGCGATACGATGCTAAGCTTAGCTCTTGCAGGAAGAAAGCTCTGTGAATTTTGTATTCGTCTGTGAGACGGTTCATTTTTAAAGTATGTATGTGATGATTTTCTTTTGTAGGTGTGTCGTTGACATTCATTATGTATCAGACTTATGTGATTTATTTTTGCCTAACTAGCTTTTCCTGCTAATAACTATATATTTATCAATGGAATGTAACTTGTATTTTATTTTCTTCATTTTCAAGAAAAAAAGTTTCATTTCCTTGCATATATGGATGGTAAATATATGAGCTTTATTTATGTAACTAAAATATAACCGATCCAATTCCAAACTCTGGTTTTGGAAACAAACGAGAAGGAAGGTTTGTATTGTATTGAATAAGGTTATTGGCAAGTGTTACTTTGCAATTGCTCCGTAGTTGTCTATTTTTGAAAATATTTTTGAGAATAGGCATTATGATTATAGGGTTGTTATCTGAGCCGGACAACAAGGACTCGGTTCGAAAAAACTCGAACTCGACTCGTTCGAATATGTAAAACAACCGAGCTTGAACAATATTTTGGGCCTGAGCCTGAAAGCTCGCTTAAGGTGTCAAAATTACATAAATACCCTTAGGGTTATTTGAGACTTGAGAGCTTTCACTTGTTCTAGGTGATATTCGATCCGAGCTGAGCCGAGCTCAAGCCCAAAAATTATTCGAGCATATTTTGATATTCGATCCGAGCTGAGCGTGAGCTCTTTGAGTTCGTCAGTTGGCTCGTTGAAGATCGTTCGGCTCAGTTTGTATCTGAAAGCCTAAAATTTTTAATCACCCATAAATCAATTGGATTTTCATTTTATAATTCTTATAAATTATAAATCGGAAATTCCGATCTGTAGCGCTCTTACTCTCTCTCACTCACAGTAGTCTGGTGTCTCTCTCAGTGTCGCCGATTTGAAGCCCTCGTCGAGTCGTCGTCCAGCACTCCTCCGTCAGCCCTCGCCGATCTGAAGCCTCTTCCTCCGGTAAGCCTGTATATTTGGACTTTGGGTCTTTCTCGAACCACCCTTAGTCTCAATCTCGACCTCGCACTCTTCGGGTCTCGACTCTCTTAGATTAGCCGATTAGGGCTTCACTAATTGAAACCTTAGGATGAGTTAGTTAGGTATTCGATTTTTTTTCCTTATCGTTGAATGAGAGGTACAGGCTGCAGCTTTGTACATCATTGCTTTATTTCACGTCTCTCCCTCTCCCTCGGTTTCTGTGCTTCCGTCTTCTCGATTCCTCAAATTTGCTTCCTTCTGTAATTTGAATCAGTAACTGTCTCTTTGCAATTGGATTACCATCTGCTTTGGTTGTTCTAATTAGCATCACCAACTATCCTTTGACCTTAATACTTTTGACATGAATCTGTCAGGAATTGGATAAATCTTTGGCGTTCTAGCTTTGTATAGCCGAAGATCTCTGCAGTGGTTTCTTTTGGTTGAATTGCTTCACTCAGTTTCAGGTATGTTATGCTTGTGAATCTGTCCACTGTTTCTTCCTTATCATGTAGCCAAACATCTCTTGGTAATAGAGATTGAATCTGTTACTCTGGTTTTGATTAGCTTTGTTTTTAAAATTTGGTTGCTAATAGGAGATCGACTTAAGTTAGTTAGGTATTCAATTCGGGCTTGAATAGATTAGGGTTAAATTACCTGTGTAATATCATATCTGATTTGTTAATCTGTTTTGTTATTTTTTATGATTTGTGAATGATTGAATGTTTTTTTTTTTGAATTCCTTGATGAGTAGTTAAAATGTTGTCATTCATGGGATAAGTTATTTGGTAACACTTTTTCAATCAAGCACTTGGTTTTCTTTGACAAGCTCAGAGAACTTGGAATGAGTCAAGTCTTGCTTTTAATGCTAAATCTTTGTGAATAAGTTTGTAATTTTGTTGTGCCAGAAGTATATAGCAAGCTTCAGTCACAAAAATGGTATAGCAACTGTGGGGAGTGTTAAGGGTGGCAAACTGGCAATGACATCCCCCACACATTTAGATGATATTAGAAATTGCTTCTTGTTCCTTAAATTTTCCAGAGTTTGATAATAATGTCGATTTTGACTTTAGGTATAGGTGGATGACATTTTGTTTTGAGGATGATGGTTGAGGGCTTGCTTCAAATTTCAAATCTTGTAAATCAGCAGGGGAGTGCATTAGGTTCTACAAGGAGGATGGGCCACCTCAGGCCCCTCCAACTACTGAGACCGTCGCTCACCGTTGTGGCCCCCTTACAGCCAACGCCTGCTGGCAACACCATACCAGCTCATACCCAAACCCTTCCCACTATCTCTCTTTCCTCCCCTGCCACTGAATCCCAACTTCTTTCCTTCCTCACAGCGCACCTCTCTCCCCCAATCACTCCGGAAACTCTCGCACACTTTCTCAAGAGTAAGCTCCACTATCACCCCAAATTCACCCACTATGACTTCTATATTTTCCAGTGGGCGTCCACGGTTGACGGTTTCCGCCATAACCATGGAACATATGAGTGGATGGCTCGAACTCTTGCTGTCTCTGATCGCTTTGATGCCCTTTCTTTTCTTCTCCAATCCCTGCCCTCTAACCCCTGCCCTTGTTCCGATGGCATATTTGGGTGCCCAAAAACCGAGTCCATTTTTAGATTTGCCATTAATTCATATTGTAGGGTAGGGCGGCTGAATGACGCTTTACTAGCTTTTGAGACCATGAAGAAACTGATTGATGGCAAACCTGATGTTGCTTTGTATAATATTCTAATTCATTGGTTTTTGAAGAGTGGGGGAATCGGTAAAGCGTTGGAGGTATTTAATAAGATGAAGAGAGATCGAGTGAAGCCAGATGTGTTTACTTACAATATATTGATTAATGGTTATTGTAGGAATTCAGATTTGAAGTATGCTTTGGGTTTGTTTGGAGAGATGAGGGCAATGGGATGTGAACCAACTGAGGTCACTTTTAATACTTTGATCAAAGGATTTTTTAGGGAAAGACGGTTTGATGAAGGTGTAAAGATGGCATACGACATGGTTGATATGGGTCATGAGCTTACAAACGTGACATATGAGATTCTTATTGATGGGCTTTGTAGAGAAGAAGGGAAACTTTTGGTTGCATGTGATTTGTTGGTTGATTTTGTGAGGAAAGGGGCTCTACGTTGTGGGTTTGACTGTTTTCCCCTCGTCGAGAGTCTTTGTGGTGGGGGTAATGTGATTAGAGCATTAGAGGTTGTCAAGGAGATGTGGCAAAAAGGAAATGCTCCAAGCCTGATCACTTGTATCACTCTGATTGATGGGTTAATCAAAATAAGTTATACTGATGAAGCACTTGCCTTTGTCAACAAGATGTTCCAGGATGAAATTGTGCTTGATATTGTGACTTTTAATTGTCTTCTTCAAGATGCTTGCAGCGTGGGAAAGACAGCTGAAGCTGATAGACTAAGATTGTTGGCTTCAAGCAAAGGCTTAGATCTTGATGAGATGACATATGACATTCTGGTTGCTGGCTACAGAAGAGAAGGTAGGGGGAGGGATGGTGAGCGCTTGGTTGATGAGATGCTGGAAGCGGGATTTATACCCGATATTTTGACTTACAATAGACTAATGGATGGATTGTCTAACATGAGAGGAACTGTGTCACTGCAAATGGTTGTAAATAGGCGATGATATGGGAACCCTGATGTATGTCGTGTCATCTAGAAACACTAAGACCGCTCGTCTAAGAGTCTGAACACGGGGAGAATGCTCATAAGAATTGTTTCTCAGATTGATGGTAAACACTGTCAAATATTGTGACTCTTTAGTCATTTTGCTGTTGGAATTGAAGGGTTGACAAAGCTTTATACCTCGCAGCTCATGGCACCTGCAATTCGCGATCCAAGGGGCCACGCAAGGATAAGAATCGCAATCAGTTCATGATCCCTTGTAATTACATGTTTTGTACTGCTGGAACTAAGATCTTTTTCTTCATAGTATCTGATGCATTGTTGTTGAGGGCATTTCTCTAGTTTAGATGTGTAAATGTGTGATGCAGCTAATAAAGCTATCTATATACATTTACAACTTCTTCACATTATCTGAATGCATTGTTAAGTTAGCAATCCCATGACAACCCAATAATAATCATATTGTTCATTATTTCAAGAACTTGCACTAAATTCTCATTATTTCAATTCAATCTGTTTTGAATGAAGAACTTACACTACATTGACTAGCTTACATTACAGCATTTTCAAAATAAACAGAAGTATACATATGAATGAATTGAAGAAAACAAATGTAAACAAATGAAAACTATATGCTTCAATCAATGTGAAATTCATTTCTGTATATATATAGACTCCTCTTTGATTCTAACATGAAGGCATATCTGCAGGAGGTGGTAGCATCTTTTGGCTTGGCAGCTTGCCATCTTTCACTATAAATGCCATCTCCATTCCCCAGCTCGCGTGCCGTTCTAGATGACAATGGAGGAACCAGACCCCTACATATATACATATACACATACATATACAAGTAGTAAGATAACATCAAAGTTTAATTAGGGTTTTATATATATACCTAGATTGGTAAGTTGGGTGTTAAGTTACCTGGATTGTCAGCCTTGAATCTGATAGCAGCCCAGCCATTGTAAGGGACAGCCATGGTGTTCTGCAGAGGCGGGTCGACGAGGTTATAGTTTCGAGGGTCTTTCTCCCTGTCGAAATTCCCGAATCCCCAACCAACAACATAGAAACTGAATCCATGGAGATGCATAGGGTGATCCGAACCCGCTACCACATTAGTCCCTTGGAAAACAAGCTCCACAGTGGTGCCATATTCGAGCACCCTAACCTTGGTTCCTCGTGACGGTATCTCGAACTCGAGAGGCAGATCTTGCGCGGTGTAGTTGAAAGCCAACGGCGGGAAGTTGGGGAAGTTGTCTTGGTACACTCCCTTTATCCTATTGTGATAGGCTTGGAGCAGGTCAATGGTTGGGGTGTTGAATGATATGTTGCTCATACTAGTAGCGAGGCGGGTTCCGTTAGGCCCCGCGCAGCTCTTGCCCGCCTCGCAAGGGACCGAGTTGACGGAGAGTGTGACGAATAGGTTGGCTTGTATGTCCTTAGGGACGTCGACTGGATGGTGTTTGTCGGCCAAGCTTCGTAGCCTCCCCGTGAAGTTGGCCGATGCATTGGTGTCGTTGAAGCGAGGAAGAGACGGTAAGGGTATGGAGGCGGGTTTGGAGCAGTTGCCCTTGTATTGCACAATGGCTGTCGTCGTTGTCCTATCGAAAAATCGGATGGTGGGAGTGCTCTCAAGAGCCCTAGCGGCCATGTAGTATTGGCTCGGGGGCTGGTTCGCCTCGAGGAGGACGTCCATGGTTTGGCCCGGGGAGATGGCGAGGTAGTCGGAGGTGATGGGCTTCGTGTAGGCGGCGTCTGTGCCTACGACGGTCAGCTTGTGGCCGGCTATGGCGAAGAATAGGATATTTTGCATTCCGGCGTTCACCATCCGAAGTAGATACCTCTTGCCATAGTCCACCATGAGCTTGAAAGTGTCTGCAATTTAAATTTGCATTGTGTCATTATCTAATTTGCTATGTATGTGTTGTTTATAATATACTATTTCAGTGAAGATTTTTGCAGATTAATTAGAAATTTCTATATATAGTTATTAAGTTAAAGATACAAAAAATTAACATAAATATATAGGTTACCCTTATTTGGTCATGATTAGTTGTTTGTTTTCACTTTATTATTCATCTATAATTATAATTATTCGTCGGTACAAATAGTGTAAAAAATACTACACAAAATTTATTTTAACGAATAATCACCTAATACCACCGAATAATTTCACTCCAAACAATAGTCTCCCAATACCACCGAATAATAAGAAGTTACTTTTAATCTCATTTGTGGATCTTTTTTAATTAATTCAATGGTCCAGGTTCGTTAAAATGATACACCATATGGTTGTGTACATATGATCTATTGACTATATATATTTCATTCCAAAATTATTTTTAGAAATAATTTTTCTCAATTACAAACTTGTTAATTTTTAAAAGTACATCCATATAATTATATAAATAGAGATACATAAATGAGTTTTAAAAAATTATTAATTATAATGTTAGTTTGAGGTCCAAATATATATTATTTAATAATAAGAAGTAAAAACTAAACTAATTAAAAGCTAAAAAAAATACCTGTCTTGGAACAATTGGGAGATGTATATAAATCTCCAGGTTGACCATTGATGGTGAAAGCATCAGAAGCATTGGGATCACCTCCTGTTCTAAGGAATTCGTAGTATAGTTGTTGAATATCAGTCTTCCACCACTCTCCTGCTCAATCAAAACAAACCAAAACAATTGAGTTTTTCTTTTTTTTTTTTATCAAGCTTGGCTTGTTTAGAAAATGAACCAGTCCGAGTCGAGCTTTTTTCGAGCTTTAGGCGATTCTAATTGATCATAACATATTAACTTAAAGAAAATTTTAAAAATTCCATAAAATCCGAGCTTAAAACAAATGAGTCGAGCTTTCAACCGAGCTTAAAATCATGTTCATTCTCGACTTACTTAGGTAAGTGATCGAGCTCGAGTCGAACTTTTTTAGAGCCGAGCTCAAGTTGTTCAGCTCATATAATAGTCCTGCTGTCTTATATGAATATGTGTACAATTTGAAAATATAGGGTAAGTTATATATGTATACCTAAAATGATAGGCACTTCAACGTGGGGTTTGGGGAAAGGGTACTTGGTTCCAATCTCCGGACGGATCACAATTGCGCCATGGACCGTAGCCCGGGTCCAGTTGCTATGAGCATGCCACCAGAGAGTTCCTTCCTCGGTCGAAAGTATGACCTTTTGCCTGAACCTGCCTCCCGGTGGGATCGGACATTGGGTGATGTATTCCGGTCCATCTGACCATGGATTCCTTGGCTGGTTCACCCCATGCCTATACACATTGACCAAATCGGTCATTTTACGTAAGATTGATGGTTTACGAGAGTGTTAACGTTCTTAAAAAAAAATAGTCCAAGTAGATAGATTTGCGTACCAATGGAGGGTGACATTGTAAGAACCTCGGTTGTAAACATCAACAACGACTGTGTCGCCCTTACGAGCAAAGATCGTAGGCCCAGGGAATTTTCCATTCACCGTCAGAATCTTCTTCGTGCTACATAGCTTGGTGAACGACGCCTCTCGAAGCTGTATTTACATTATTATCAGCACACATATATACAAAACTTATACATGCGACGTATATATTAAGATTATCGATGAAGAGTATTCGAACCTCGAAGGTATAATGCGAACGAGCATGGGCGCCATTGAAGAGAAGAACCGCGAAGAACGACAAGAGAACAAGGAGCTTCATCAGAGATTTCGATTCGATTAGGGTTTTTGGTATGATTTTGAATGGATATTTTATGTTAGTAGTTTAAGGGTATTTATAGAGATAGGAAATGGATGCAGCCAAAACAATTGGCCAAGTCTCCATCCAAAAATGTATTCAACAAACCAAATCCTTCAATATAATTGACATTTAACTTTTCAACTTTCAAATGTTATAATATGTGATCGAGTCTTTACGTGTTAAATTAATTACTATGTGGTATTGGCTTACCTAAAGTCGATCTTTTGACTCCTTCTGCCTTCAATATTTTGCATATATGGATCGATCCTAGAATTCATTATTATGAATTGTCGCTCGATCTTTCTTTTAAGTTTCAACTTTCTTTACAATTGAATCTAAACCATCGTTATTAAAAAAAATCATGAAATGTTATTAGTAAAATGATAAAGCCAATACGTGTTTTAGCCAATACGTGTTTTAAGGTATGTACAAGGAATTTTAATTAATTCAGATAAAAAATAAAAGAATTTTAATTAATTAGTTTAATTAATTGTTTGATCACGTTGAGTGCATTGTATTAGTATCAGTTGAAATCCATTGTAACACTTATTATTTCGGGTATAAATTTATATTAAAAAAATTAAAAAAACTGTATTTATATCCTATAACATGTCTATAAACTTTTATTTTGAAAATATATGTTTTAGAAAAATAAAAAAGTTATTTTTTAAAATAATCAATCTTTTAATTATCCATAATTTTTAATAATCATTTTTCAAAATAAAATTTTATAAATATGTTAATATAAGTGTATAGAATATAAATATAATTTTTTATAATATAAATTTATATATGAAATAATTAAGTATAACATCGAACGGTGTTACAGGGATCCTCATTGGTATCCGTAATATAAATATATAGGGTGAAAAGTCAAAATGGAATCCATAAAACCTACTTAAAAATAGGTTGTACATATTCAAATGATTAGGTAGTTCTCAAGGACCCACCACCACTACGGCGTTACGGTTGAAGGCCAGGTTGACCCAAATAGTTATATGAGATGGGATGATCAATTCAAAAAAAATCGATCCCACATTTGCTATTGGTTGAGCAAATTGCATTAATTTTTTTTTATGAAACATTCAAGGGTGGTGCAATGACCAAGCAATTTAGATAAATTCTTGCACAAGTATGTGCATGTTATAAAGTCATCTCTTGCTTCAAATTCTTTAACCTCTCACCTTTATCTATATAAAAACTTGTTACCTCCTTTAAATGAATTGATCTCTTTTTCCATTGTTCTTAAAACACGTTATAAACACAATAGTTTTTAAAAAAGCTAAAACCATAATCTCTTTTCTATCCTGATGCGCCCATTCATCAAATCCCTTCCATTGGGTACGACCTCGGCATCATCGGGGATGTTACATCCATGACTCCATTCTTGAAGGCCAACCTTGAACACTATCCGTTGATATATAAGAGACGGCGTGGGAGAATATACACAATGAACTCTTTTTTCATTCGATTATGTTTTGTCCCACTGGGTTTTCCTGATAATGTTTTTAATGAGGCAGTATCACCAAATCGTACCAAATGACATTTGTACTCTTTTTCCCTTAGCCATATATAGCTTTTGTCCCATTGAGTTTTTCTATGCGAGGTTTTTAACGAGACAATTTATAATATCAGAGATGTACATTCAAGGGGGGTGGTATAAAGTCATTAAGAGGTGGATATTTCACCTCATTTAGCCTCTCAGATTTGCCTATATATACGTGTTCGCTATATACATCCCAAATCATGCACGTCCTTAAGGACGTGCATGGTTAAAAGGGATTAATTAATTTTTTTAAACGCTAATTAGTTAGAAGGCTTGCACGTCGTTAAGGACGTGCATTTTTTACGTTGGATTTGCGGTGTATATAACAACACCATATATATATATTAGAAGTATGACCTTAATTAATAGAGTTAAATCCATGGAGGCTCGATCTTATCAGGGAAGAGAGCACAAAGGGAGATATCGTCTCCACCCGGTAGGAACTATGAGATCACCCCAAGGACGTCTTCGGCATCTAGAAAAGTTAGGACCTAAAATCAGGTTGAAAGGCGTAAGGTGTTCAAAAAAAGGTAAAGGAGGAGATTTTTTAGAGAAAGAAAAATAGTGTAAAAAGAGAGGGATTTGTTTGATTCACATTTTTCATTTCCTTGCTATACAATCCATAGGCATTCTAGTTCCTAACGGATTAGAATGATCTCTAGTATATATTCTAACACGGATTAGAATGATAAATTTTTAATTAATTGTTTTAAATGGTGGATTGTGATCACTTTTTCCACCACAGAAGGAAAGTAGGTATTAATGGATTAAACCAGGGAATGTTCTTTGTTTTGCCCAACCTTAGTCAAACGAGCTAAATTATAAATTTAGTATAAAAAATAAGTGATGTTTGATTTTTTAGCACGTTTTTTTAAGGATTTAAAAGTTATATAAAATAAAAAGTTTTTAATTGATTTTTTTTTATAATTTGATACATATTAGTTATAAGTTTAAAATTATTTAAAAAAATTAATATTTTATATAGTTTTTAGCTCCTTAAAAAACGTGTCGAAAAGTGAAACGACAATTATTAATAAACGGAGGGAGTAACTAATACGAGTACGTATTAAATAATTGATCCATTTATTTTTCGTGATTATGTTTCAAAGAAATTAACCACAACCATGGTAGATGATCCCATGGTGTGAATAGTAATAATTAACATGATTACAAAATTCTATAGGAAAGTCATGAATAAAATCAACGTATTGGAATTGGAGTACTCCGTGATAAAAGTCAGACCATCATCCGGAAAACTTAATGGAAAGACCTTTTATTTTTATTTTTTTTATAAGGAAATAATTCGAGAACCAGACAAATCTGAAATCTCGAGAGGCAAACAAAGTCGGCAGACGGTGAACCGTCAAACATACAACGAAAAAACGAAAAACAATGAAAAACAAACAGTGCAATACAAAAAATGGCAACCAAACTGCCCAATCGAATCATAAGACCTTTTAATTTTAAAGCCAGAATTGGAGATGATGACGCACGGATGTCATCACACTTTTTTTTTTTATTATTATTATTGGTTTTTAATCTCATTTTTTTTAAATGAAATAAATTAGGATAGACTAAACATATTCGATTCATAATATATCGAAGATAGAATATTCTTTCGAATGAAAACTTGTAATTTTAGGTACGAAAATTTCGCTTTGTAATCTGGGTTTCACGTAATTCGCGTGGTAAATAAGAGTTTCATATATTTCACCTGACAACCATGAGGTTTCGAAAATTTTGTCTCGCGCTCAGAAGTTTGACTTTGTCCAAAAATCGTGGTTTAAAGTTTGTGGAGGGTGAGTAGTGTTCGGATGATTGCTCTTTATTTACAAATTCAACGAGGGTGAGTAGTGTAATATTAATAAAGTTTGTGGAGGTATTTCACAAATACTACCCTTTTCATCCTCTTCCTTCTCGAGCGAGAGACGAACATAAATAGCAGACGGAGAGAGACGAAGTGCACAGGTGGCAGGCCGGCGGGCAACTGGCGACTCCGAGGGGCGGTGACGGCTGAGAGAGGAGTGGCAGCGGCACGGGTGATGCAATCAAGGATGAGCTTCTGTGGCTCAAACAACGATCTTGATCCAGACGAGCTATCAAGATCAATTCGAGGGCTATTGGAGGAAGAGTATGTCCTCCTTAAAAGGAAGAAAAAGGCTCCACCATGGAAGAAGGTCCAAAGGAGCAAGGTTAGATTATACCCATGTTTTAATTCGTTCAGAATGATTTGACAACATTTTGATGTCTCAGTAAAATGAGTCGTTCGGAGTCGATATTTATCGGATAGGGTCGTGCCATACATAGACGGATATAGGCGAGGGAAAGCGAGAGAATATGCCCCCCTTTCATCCGACGAATCATTTATATTTGTTCTACGCGTTGATAGCTTCGTTTTGATATATTATAAGCCTGATTCTGATAAATGAGTAAAAAGTTATAACCGTTTGAAAGTTAAACACAAATTAATTATTTCAAATGTCTTTTAATATATAGGGATTTTGTTCAAATGGACCTTTAAGCATAGTTGGTTAGCTAGATAGGCCCACTAATTGTTTTATTAGGTTGCTTCGGCCTTCTTAATTGCTTATTCACTTTCCCGACCTTTTCTCGGTTACTCCATCCGCTCTGCTCACACGTTCTCAGGTGCTCTTTCCTTCTTCCTCTTCGTTCTCCCATCTCTGTTCTTCGATCTCTCCATCAATCTCCGCCGGTTTGTGTCGCCGTCCTCCGATTACTGTCGGCGGTGGCTTTATCCGTCTCCTCCGGCCGGGTTTTTGAGTTTTCCCCCAAAATCGCATCCAATGTCTTCGTCTCCACGTATGTTATCCCTTTTCCCAGCTCGTTCTCATCCCTTTTTATGGTTAGATTTACTGTTTTGATGTTGTTGTGCATCCTAATCCTTGTTTAATTTTGTGTTTTTTGAACATTTGTGTTGTTTTACTGTATCTAGGGTTTATATGATTTTGAGCTCCTGTTTTCTGCTATGTGTGGTTGATGCCATTAATTTCGTGTGATTCCACTTGTTGTTTGCAAGCTATTGTTGTGTTAGGTGTTGTTCTCTGTTACTTTTTGTTTGTTTTCCATTTTTGGTTCATATATGTTTAAATTTTGTCAGTTTTTTCTGCTCAGTGGGAACGTATATACCTGTGTGGTGTGAAATTGGGGCCATTTTAGTGTTTGTTTGGTAGTAATAATGGTGATTGTTTAGGTTGTGAACTGTGGTGGTCCTTTATTGTCTTGTTATTTTCTTCGATTCCATCTATAAGTTATGGGAACTATGTAACCTATGGTGTCTTGTTATTGTGTTAGACTATGATGCACATTCCTAAATTTGTTTGTAGTCTTCTGTGGGTTCAGTTATTGTCATCTTTTGTACGTTGATTCCAGTTTGTGTTTATGTAGATTCTCATGTTGACAATATCTGTCCCTTTGTGTCTTTTATTTTTCCTTTTTTTATTGTTTTGGTTGTTGATTCCAGTTATAAGTGAGGTGAAATATGTGTCATATTGTTTGTTTTGGAAGGGGTTTGTCTTTGATTCCAGTTTGTGTTTTGGGCGTGTTTGTCAACATTTATCATTACATTTATTGTTCATGTTTTGGTGACATATTTACATTGATTCCATGTCTTATGTCTACATCATTCCTTCTTACCTTTTCTTACCTTTATTGTCTTGTTATTTTGTTCGATTCCATCTATCAGTTATGTGAACTAGGTGACCTATGGTGTCTTGTTATTGTGTTATACTATGATGCACCTTCCTAAATTTGTTTGTAGTCTTCTCTGGGTGCAGTTGTTGTCATCGTTTGGACGTTGATTCCAGTTCGTTTTTATTTAGTTCATTTTGTCGACATTATTTGCCCTTTTGTGCTTGGTTATTGTCTTTGATTCCAGTTACAAGTTAGGTGAACCATGTGTTACATTCTTGCTTTCTTAAGTGTTTTTGTGGTTGTAGTTGTTGTCATGTTTTGGACTTTGATTCCAGTTTGTGTTTATGTAGCTTCTCATGGTGACAATATCTGTCCCTTTGTGTCTTTTATTTTTCTTTTTTTATTGTTTTGGTTGTTGATTCCAGTTATAAGTGAGGTGAAATATGTGTCACATTGTTTGTTTAGGAAGGGGTTTGTCTTTGATTCCAGTTTGTGTTTTGGGAGTGTTTGTCAACAGTTTTCATTACATTTATTGTTCATGTTTTGGTGACATATATACATTGATTCCATGTCTTATGTCTACAGCATTCCTTCTTACACCAGCTGATGTCAAGGACGACTTTCCTTGCCCGGTTCATTGTTTATTTGTTTGCTTTTCATTTTTTCTTTTTGTTTGTTCTCCTTGTTCTATAGTTTGTGTCATATGGTGTTTTTGTTCTTATGTTTTCGGTTTTTTCATTGTACTTTGTGTGTGTTTGTTGGTGTTCCGTAGGTGTTTGAATATATCCGTGATGACATGGCTACATTTGATGGGAAATATAACAGATACTATCGTTCTGATATTGTTTATGTCATCAAAAGGGAGTTGAGTGATGCTGATTGGTCTTCCCTGTCATCTTCTTTTCTCCGGCACATCATTTGGTTTGCTGACAAGTTGACATTTGCGCCACAACTTGTCAATTATTTCATGGTTCATGAGTTAAAAACATCTAAAACTAGGGAAATGTGGTTCAAACTTAAATCTTCTTGTCCTGTTCGTTTTTCCATGTCTGAATTTGCTGCTGTAACGGGTCTTAAATGTGCATCTGACCATATTGGTGTTGTCCCTGCTACAAGCACTAGGTCTTGATATGTTCTGTAGAACACCCAAGAATTCACCTAAGAAATTGCTTATTGCCTATGTTTTGATCATTGATGGCATCTTGTTGCCTCATCGTACTGGGTTTGTTAGGAACCAGATTGTGGCTCTTGCATCTGACATGACTAAGTTCAATGATTATCATTGGGGTAGGTTAGTTTATGTGGAGACTATCTCCTCATTGATGAAGGTTAATCGTGCATCTCGAACTAAATCCTCTAAGCCTCGGAATAAACGTGTTAAGAAGAGTGGTGACAAGGGTGATAAGAAGGATGCGAAGGCAAGGAGTGGGTTTAATCTGCTAGGCTTTCCACTTGCTTTTCAGGTTTTGCTTCTTATCTAACTTCTGTGTGATTTTGCGCGTGTGTGTGTTGTTGTTGTGTGTGTTTTAGTGCGTGTGTTTATGTTGCTTTTTTTCTTGTCATCACAGGTTTGGATCTTGGAAGCTTTCCCCAAGATTCCACCCATGTTCAATTGCAATGTTGTCATTGATGACACAGATCATTCCTTTGTGAAATGGAGTCTTGCCTCTACTAAAGATGTCACTGCTCGCCATATTCGGCTTGGGTTTTTTAAGACTCCCATGGTAATTTCTCTATGTTTTGTTGTTTTTGTATATTCCTTACTCAATTTTATTTTCTTTATATATATGTGTTACAAATGTGTTTTTTATTGTAGGACAAGACATATCCTACCTATGGTGAATACTTGGATTCTCCATCGATGGCTTTCCATAATGAGGTTCATGATGCAACTGTTGCTGCCTACCAAGCTTGGTTGTCCCATCTAGCGTCTTCGAGGTTAACTGTTGTGACCAACGCAGCCCCCAATGATGCTAATCTCCAGATTGTGTCATCTCCCGGGCTCAATGATCAAGTTGTCCCATGTACCAATACGGCAGTTGTTGCGTTGTCGCCTTCATCGGTTTCTGCAAGGACTCGGTCTAAAGCTGTGTCGCCTCATTTGTCTCTTCCGTTGGCGGGTCCTTCTAAGAAGCGGAAGTCTGGTGTGTCTCCTTTTATTGCTTCTGACCCTCCACACAAGAAGCGTGTTGTTGGTGACAACTCTTCGATGCCGATTCCTGGACCTGTGATTCCTGTTCGCCCGTTGTCTCCCCAGAAAGTCTCTAGTCTCAGTGGGAAATTTAGCCTCAAGAATGCTATTGCTGCCAGTAAGGGAAAGGGGAAGGTTAGCGAACCTGAGTGTCCGCCCTTGGCTGCTAACCACGCTGAATCTCTGCCTGTGAATGAGAAACAAGGTGAAGGTTTTTCTGATGCAGGTGTTGGTAAGGATGCAGTTGATGGTAAGGGTCCGGCTGGTGACAATGATGGCATCAACTTAGGTGGTTCTGATTGTCTCCTAAGTATTGAAAAACATTTGGCGTTGATTGCTGGTGTTATCTTACGTACTGAAGCTAGGTGCATGAACATTCACTCCGTTGTCAGCCGGTTGTACTCCAAGGTTGCTTCCATCCAATCCGATGTTGATTCTCTCAAAACCAAGTTTGAGTCCTTCAAAACTAAAGCTGCTGCAGATTCAAAGAATGAAACTTCGTTAGATGGGGCTTCACCAGTGTTGCCTGCTGCTGTCAAGTCACCCACCGTGTACTCCGACCTTCACTTGGATGAACTTATTGGGATTAGAGATCTCTTTTCGCAGTTATCCGAATACAAACCCTTGTTTGATAAACTCATCCCTACTGCTACTCCACAGATGACACCTTCGGACGTCCCCCTGAGCCAGCCTTTGCCCACTATACCTTCTGATGCACCGATGACTTTGCCTTCCGATGTTCCAGTGAGTCCACCTTCTCCCTCGATTAAGAAACCTTCTAAGGCTCTGGTTGTAGGTGTCCCACTTCGGAAGTCAACCCGTGTGGGGAAGGTTGCTGCTGTGCTGGAAACTCCTTTCACTCGAGGTGGTAAGAAGAAGTGCTCAATGCCTAGGAGGCCGAAATACTCATATTATGAATATGATGATCGGAAATGCTTTTATGATATGATATATTCTGACGAGTAAGTTCTACAATTGTTGTGTGTTTTTGCATACGTTATCTTTGTCTTAATATTCCATTCATTGTGTTTATTGTGTGTTGCTTTACTGCAGGGATATTTGTCCTCAAATTGCGGGCAACGAGGGTATGCTGGATAAGAAGTTTTTCTGTGAGCTTGTTGCTAAGCAACATTGGTTGCGTGATGAAGTAAGTGCTCTCAACTATCCTGCATATCATTCATATTTTGCTGTTTTAGCGTTAGTTTAAGTTTAGATTCCGTGTGTGTGTGTGTTGTAGCATATAGGAGAGGCCATGTCTTATTTTAGGCATCACATCTATTGCAATGCGGAGAAATACAGCGACATTGTTATATTGGATTGCTTTTGGTCTGCAAGGTTCAGTGTAAAGTTCTATGAGAAGTTTAAGGAAGGTAAGGTTTCGTTTGGCAATACGATTTTCAAGTATGTTGATGGTTTGTTGCCAAAGTGTTGTGGGAAATCATGGTGTGGTGCAAAGATTATGTACAGTCCCTTCAACATTAGAAATGAACATTGGGTTGCATTACGGATTGACTTGGCTGAAGGAACAGTAAAAGTATATGATTGCAATATCCCATTCACCGGTGATGCCGAGTTGCATACTCTATTGGAGCCTATCTGTAATCTGTTACCAGCGCTGTTTAGAGAGTCCGGTCATTTTGCACACTTGGGTGGGGTCATTGAATCTGCTTTTAAGGTGGATAGAGTGCGTGACCTTCCTCAGGATAGGGATGGGTAAGTATATGTTTTAATTTGACAAGATTTATACATTTATATATATTGCTAACTGTTATATCATGTTCTAATTTCATTTTCTTTTGGAATTTCAATTTCAGCGGTAGCTGTGGTGTTTATACTATCAAGGCTATTGAGGAATTAGCTTTTGGTGGAGATGTATATGAGTTTACTGATGACCGAGTCCAAGCGTATCGCGAGAAGATGGCAATTGAACTTTCTCTGAAGTGCTTGAATGTTTCGCCTTTGGGTTGATGCGTATTTTGTATGAATGCTTATAATAGAACTACATTAGAGCTTGCATGCTCACATTTTGTAACCACGGAAGTTTATGTCTTTCGTACATTTGGTAGTAAGTATGGGGTGTCTAACTGATTCGCACTTGATCCTTTGAGCTTGCATGCTCTCATTTTGTACCCACGAATGCTTATGTGCTCCGTACATTTGGTAGGAACTATGTGTAGTTTAACTGGTGTCCAGTTGATCTATAGAGCTTTCATGCTCTCTTTTGTGTTCTAATGTTGACATCTAGTTATATATAACTTGAAATATATGTCTTTGTCCTAGCTTATTTGAGCTATTACATTGATTGTGTCCATCTCATTTATGTTGTGTCCATCTCATTTATGTTGTGGCTTGTGTTTTTTTTTTTTAATTTTTATGGTTGTTTACCCCCTTTCTTGTCGATCTCAAACAAAACAGGCCATCCTGTGAGGACAACTTTTACTCAATTGATGACAGAACACACTTTGTGTGTTTTTAAGCGTAAACTGGATATATATTCAATGTATATATATCAGTTAAAACATGATTCCAATGTAGTATCTCAAATGCATAAACTTGTGTCTATATTTAAAGAAAAAACATATGAGAATAAAACGAGTCGTGTGATATGTCCAACTTCATCAACTTGTGTCTATATGTAAAGAAGAAAATATGAAATAATCGAGTTTGTGGTATGTAAAGCTATCACATCTCCGCTTGAGTGCTGCTTGATGCCTTGTGTGGACATGTTAGCTTGTTATGCCCTATCCCCTTGCAAATGCCACACTTGTATGTATCGTTTCTTTTCTTCCTTTGCCCTTCAAGAATGGATGGAATCCGAACTTTCCTTGGTCTCCCACTCTTCTTCCGCACTACTGGTGGATGGCATTCGACCCATCTGATTTCGTCTGGAACATACCAATCTTCCTTTGAAGGCACTGGGTATATGGTTTCTTGGTAGGCGATTCTCCAAGCCTGAATTTTGTAGTACTCACTCACAAAATCAGTGATGCTGAGCTTCATTCTTTGAATTGCAGCTATAGCATGGACACAAGGCATATGATCTACATCAAATACCCTGCAGCTGCAAGTCTTTCGTGCTAAGTCAACCACACCAGCAAATTTCCCACCGTTTACTTGGTATTGTGTGTCATTCAGTACTTGCACTTCGTATCTTCCTGACCGCTCATACCTTGCTTGTAGAATCTCCTTGACTTTAGGAGGCAAATCAGTGATATTGATTGATGCACTCCTGCGGTCATTGAACCATTCTGCCAGTTTGTTCCTAATATGATCAAATAGTGCAACAACTGGGTAGCCTCGAGCTTCTTTCAATACTGAATTTATACACTCCGCATTATTCGTTTTCATAAGGTTGTACCTGTCACCTTTGAAGTGGGCTCGTGACCATTTTTCGAAATCTGCATCTTTGAGGTATTTCCCAAGCTCGCCGTTGATGTCACATATGGTTTTGAAGCAGCTTTCAAATTCGCTTATAGTGTAGCATTCGGATGCTTTGCTGACATAATGGATGACCCCTCTATTTTTGAATCTTGCCTTAATGTTCTGCTTCAAATGTCGTGTGCAGATGACATGTTTTGCAGAAACATATACCTCTTCCACAGCCTTGCTGATGCTTTGGTGCCTATCCGATGCAAAAACGAGCTCAGTTGAATCCGGAATCACAAGAGATAATCTTTGGAGGAACCACTTCCAAGCGTTATCATTTTATGAGTCCGCCACTCCAAATGCAAGAGGATACACATGTTTGTTAGCATCCTGCGCTGTCGCTGTAAGGAGGATTCCTCTATATTTCCCATGTAAGAATCCAGCATCAACCATTATAACCTATAGAATGGAATTTATAGTTGTTAACCTATTGTAAGTATACATATTTATTAGACAATAATTTTTTTTTGTGTTTACCTTTCTCATCACATTAAACCCTCTAATTGATGCTCCAAACGATAGGAATGCATATTTGAATTGGTTCTTGGTTGCATCAATCTCCAAACATGCATATGTGCCTGGGTTCACTTGTTGTGTCATGTGGAAGTATGATGGCAGCATCTCATAATTTTCCTCCGCTGTTCCTCTTATCAAATCTTGTGCCAATCCCTTTGCTTTCCATGCTTTCCAGTAGCTCACAGTCTGCATAAACTCTTTCTGCATTGTATTCTGAATCTGTATAGGATCTGGACCTTTTTTTACACCTTCATACCTTCATCAATTACATGGAACAATTAAGCAATCTTATTCATGCGTCACATTGTGTCAAAGTTGATCATTATTTATTTAATGTAAACATATTATTCATCACACAACATATATATACATATAACTGATATACTGTAATTCACATAAATATCATGATGCATACCTTATCTTCATCTTGGCCGCAATAGATTGATATGATGGTATCCGATGCTCCTTGCATCTAAGTGAAAATGAACAGGTGTGCTCCCCATTTAGCTTCCTAACCTCAAAGTTTCTCGAATTCTTCACACGCGTAGCCATTACTGACCACTTGCAGCTGGCATCAATGCAGGCGACTTTGTATTTTGTCTGATTTGATTTCTTCGTTCGGAATTGGAAGTTCTCATTAACTGCTTGATTAGCAACTGCAGCCTTTAGATGATTTTTTGAGTTGAACATCTGTCCTACATAGATGAAATCCATCTCATCTATTTCATTCTCAATTTGCCATGCACTTTGATGATCTTCATCATTGCAGCTCTGTGTATCTTCCGATGCAACATCAGTCGGAACAATAGCTAAGGTGTCATCTACACTGGTAGACTGCAAGTACTCCGAAGACAATGGGATTCCACTTGTTTGCTGAACAGCTTTAGCTATTTCACTCACATTCATCCTTTTCTTTGCTTCAACATGTAATGGCAAAGACCAATCAACTTGAGGCACTTCATTTATGGACAAGAATGCTTTGAGATCGTCATCTTTGCTGATTGTGAATGGAGCTCTCAGTTTTTGTATTGGATGCAGGTGACTTAACCTCAACTCATAAGTTTTTAAGCAGATGTCAAACCTATTACTGATCATTGTCATCAATGCTTCCAAATCAATATTGCTGTCAATCATGAACGCCTTTGACACAAGATCACCAACATACTCACAATAACCATTTGTAACCTTAAATTCGCCTCCAACACATACAGTCAAAATTTTCAGATCCATATTCTGATAGAGATTCTGCATTCACGAAATAGATCGACACTTCATCATTCTGTTTGTCATCACATTCAGATTCAATTACAAAACGCACAATTGCTTGGTTAACCGGTAATCTGTATTCGAAGCCCTAGATATTGAAATTAAGGATTGGAAAGGGGAAATTGAGATGTAAAAATTACTGTTTTTTCGAAAGGTCTTGATACGTACCTTGGTTTTATATGAAATTGTGGATATCAAGTCGTGTCTCAGTCTATATTGCCTCGTTGATTGCCATTGATGACAAATCTCGAGCTATCTGGACTATTGCTTTGACAGGAGTCATCAATTGATTCGGATTCGTAGTTGAGTTGGAATCCCGGTGCGTTTTTGCTTTGTTTTTTAGTCACCTCGATCGATTCCGGCTGCTACAGGCTGATGACAGGTTGATCTACGCTTGATTCCAGATGATCGCCATTGGAGATTCGGAGGTTTCTCTCGACGGATTTGATGGAGTCGACGTGGGTGATGACAGATACGCGCCTGGGGGTTGAAGTCGCGTGGTGTCCTATTTTGGCTGGAAGTGAACGCGCGCTTGGATGGGCCTAACCCAAGCTAATTAAATTAGCTTGTGGGCCACCTACTTAATTAAACATTCTAAACGGGCCTCCTACCAAAATCGCCCTTTAATAAATCATGATTCTTTTATATTTTACTTAATTTAATATTTTGTCAATATAATTCAACCAGAGAGCTTCGAAACAAGAGGTTATATTACTAAATTCGATAATTATATAAGAAGTTATGCAAGTTTAAAGTTTGTATCTCTTGCCACACGTTATTGCATTTTAAGAGAACAACAAACTGCATATTGACTTTTTAGGTTTCAAACGATATATTTTTAGACGAAAAAGAAAATATACATCGTTTTTTCGTTAATTTAAAGAAAAAAAGATATATAACAACTAAAAAAACATTGTGTTTTGAACTAAAAAACATTGTCTTAAACTAAAATATCATTGTTCAATCTAAAATATCATATTTTTGGTTTGCTAAACGTACTATAAAAAAACCTATAGAAGAGTGAATCAACCATCTGTATAAAACTTTGCCCCCCCTCGATAAATTTCTGACTCCGTCCCTAGTGCCATACCTTGTTGAAACGAGGACGAAAAGATCTACAACTTTTCTGTTGAAGGTTTCTCTAGAATCGACCTCGAAAATGGTCGAAATTCATCATCTTTGCAGCTGTCGCTGTTTGGACGAATGAAATCAAGCTTTTGTGTATATCCTATATTAGGAGATTCTTGATCTCCAAGCATTGTAACCATACATATACCTACATTGATAATCAATGAAATCAAGCTTTTCTCACAAACCTATATCTCTATATATATGGTATCAACCTCCCCAATTTCACCATCAAACTTGAAAGAACCAATTACACTGTCTGGCTTCAAATCGTCAAATTCGCCTTTGAAGCCTATGACCTTGATTCCTTCCTTAATGAAAATTCAACCCCTCCCAAACAACTTCCCTCATCGGATGATTCCTCCGCTCCTTCGGTCGACAATCCTGCCTTTTCCATTTGGAAGCGAAAGGATCGTCTTGTCTTATTATGGATTCGATCAACTCTCTTCGCTCATCTCCTTGCACATGTGGCTAGAGCTGCCACCGCTTTTGATGCCTGGACTACCTTGGGCGGATGTTTCATGCTTAGACAAAGGCTCGCATGATGCATCTGAAGCAACAAATGCAGTCCTTTGTCAAGGGCAATCTCTCTATCATTGGGTATGTGGAGAAAAAGCGCTCATTTAATGATTTTCTAGCCGAGTGCAACCATGTGGTGTCCGATGATGACTTCATTGCGCGTGTCCTCCATGGATTGGATGCGTCTTACAACGCCTTACGAACCTCATTTCATATGCAGCTCGGGCCAATCACCTCCGACGTTCTCTTCGATCTTCTTCTACAAGAGGAGGACCGTCACAATCAGGCTCTTCAGAGTCCAGACCCTACAGGACCAACAACCTTCTACCAACACTATGAGCAATGGCAACTCTCGCAATCAGCGGTCTTCAACTCGCAATCGCGAGTCCCCTGCAGTCGCTGACCCAGCTCTCATGTCCTCCCCACATTTCAATTGTTTCAAACGATGGTTGAGACCCGACTCTCAACCAAAATCAAACATTTGTAGTGTGATTGTGATGGTGAATATCAAAATGTTTTCACTTATTCATAAACATAGGGCATTTCGCATCGGATCTATTGTCAAAGTTTTCTGGCTCTTCCGATCCGCTTTCAACCTCCGACTTAGTTCGATTCGACTGCTCTGGCGCGCGTTGAGCTTTCTTTACAGAAGAGATCACATCATCAAGCGCTTCCATATAGTCCTCAGGATCGAGATCATCAATAACTATTTTCAAACCCAGCTTGTTCAGAAATACTGTAATAAAAGGAAGATAGGAGTTTGTCGCTAGGGATTTGACCATCCTCACAATCAATCTCAAAATGGTGCAACAGAGCGGTGCCATTGCACAATTGTTGAAAAAGGTCTATCTCTTCTAGCCCACGCTAAGATGCTAACTTGTCATTGGGAACATGCGTTTCAGACATTTGTCTATCTTCACAATCGCACCCTTACACAGTTACACCTATTCTCAACAACAAATCCCCTTATAAGATGCTAACTTGTGATTGGCACCGGTGGCGGGTTCACCCATTGTTTTGTATGACAACCTTAGTGCCACCTACATGTCAGTGAATCCCATATTGCATCAGAGATCCAAGCACATTCGCATTGATTATTTCTTCGTCCGTGAACAGGTGGAGGCCGGTTGGGGACCTTGTCGTCCGTGATAGGATATACCCCCCCCCCCCCCCCCCCAATTAGCTTGCAGGGGGTATTAGGATAACATCAAATCTTTTATTTTGTTAATGATGTATATCTCATATCTTTTGTGTATATCCTATCTTAGGAGATTCTTGATCTCCAAGCAGTGTAACCCTATATATACCTACATTGATAATCAATGAAATCAAGCTTTTCTCACAAACCTATATTCTCTACAGGAGGATCTATCAATGTATGGTAATGGGATAATCAAACAGATGTTTGTTTGATTTTGTTGATGGTGTGTAAAATGTTTGTTTAATTTTGTTTATGGTAATGGTAGTTGCTTCGAAATTATAGATCTCTCAGGATACAACTACATAACTGTGCTTCTTTTCTTATTAATGTCATGAAATTATGACCGTTTCCATTTTGCAACTAGCGGATGTAGAATAGTTGATTCTTGCTTCTTACATCACCTTCTTCGTTTGATGCAAAAAGAGCAAAGTTTGATTGCAGAAGCTTGAGAATAGGGGTTGGATAAGATACATAAAATTATACATTTGAAAAGGTGTTTTCAACAAAACCATGAATATAGATATTCGCATCTAGATGCATGTATGTTATGATGTACATGCAAAGCCAAGCAAAAAACATGATTATGGATTTTTCATTGTTCATGTCTTTTGCCTAAAGATGCTCTCTTGTGAAATTCATTTCTCTTTTCAATATTTTTAGCAAGAATGTACTCATTTGGAATTAATGTCTAAGATGTTTAGTATAGTTGCAGCGGTATGAATAATAAATGTAGTGGAAACATTGGATAGATAATTTACTATTGTATGACCAAGAGAAGCCAATCTATTTGCTATGCCGTTATTTTTTGGTCACTTCGACCGACATTGACACTACTTAATATACAATAGTAAATTAAATTTTTTAAAAATAAATTTCATAAAATTCGAATTATTAAATTTGAGTTGAGTCGAATCTCAATTCATAAAATATATTGATTGACAACAATAGATAGAGTAATTTCCCAACCTTATATATTAGATTTGAGTTTCACTATTTTAGTATTTTTCAATATATGTAACATATATACACACTGTTCTAAAAACCATTCAAGATCCGCCTAGACCCTCGCCTAAACCCTTGAACTCGTCCTGGCGTCAAGGCCGTTAAGGTTGTGAAAACCCGCCTAGGTTGTAAAGACCTGCCGTGAAATTAACCACAACCATGGTAGATGATTGGTGGGATTGGGACTTTTCCACCACAAAAGGAATTGATAGAGGGAAACAAAAGGAAAGTGGGTATTAGAGCATGAACATTAGTGAGCCCCAATTCGGGCCCTCAACTTACTTTTTGTCTGCCACGTCAGCTTAAGAGCCCCATTTCAACTTTTTATTATTTGCATCTGCATTCGTGAGCCCGAGTCTTGGGCCCTTAAATTACTTTTTACTATTTATCTTTTTCTACTACTCAATAATTCGATTATTATTATTATTATTATTATTATTATTATTATTATTATTATTATTATTATTATTAACCAAATACTATTTACAAGAAATTAGTGGGTAGCCGAGATACTATCTGGGCACCCACTCCCTTAGCAATAATAAAACTGAGTCTAGTGAAAATATAAGCGGCAACACCCCTTATTATTATTATTATTATTATTATTATTATTATTATTATTATTATTATTATTATTATTATTATTATTATTATTATTAGAGAATGGGTAACTTGTGCACACCCCTTAGGGTGTACTTTGTGCACAATTCTCAGCCCTTGATCTAAATGAATGAGTGGTCTAGATTAAAGAGGATTTTTTTTTTGGAAATAAAAGGTGGGACCCACTGTACAAAATACACTACTCTCTCCATGGGTGCGTGTAATGCAGATTTTGTGGGGGATTGTTTCTAATCGGTGGGACCCACACATTGTATCACACTGTGTTAATTTTTTTTATTAGACTCCGTACATTGTTAGTTTTTAATTAATGTCATGCTATGATGGGTTGGTAAAATATTTAAAATTAATGGCAACCTTTTTTAATTAAAATCGGTATACAATTGCATATGAACTCCAAATGGTTATTTCATTTTTTTAATTAAAATTGGTTTCGGACCAGCGGTATCGATTGTAGTTAATCTTCGTGCAAAAAAGGTTATTTTCCGATTCGTTTGAATCGATCAATTTATCGCGCACATTGAACGATAATTGAGAGATTATTCAGTGGAATTTTTAAAAATCAACAATAATGTTTTGCATTCCATATTGATCGATTTGGCAATTTTTTGTTATAAAAATCAAGAATTGTAAATTTGGCAATTTTACCGAATAATATTTTGCATCCCAATGAATAGAGTTATACCATATTTTTTCATCCAGTTCAGATCAAAATTTATAAATTCTAATGAATAATTTATCACATGCTACTGAATAATGTTTTTATTTTTTTAAATCAATTTCAGAAAAAAGAAATCTCAAATCCCTAACAATACTTACGATTTATACGAATAATGCTACGTATTTCAACGAATAATGTTTCACACTTCATCGAATAATAATTAGTTGTATAATTATACCCGTGCTTTTTACGTTGTTCCTCAAATAAAATACTTCATGTCCTGGCGAATAATTAATCAAATTTCACCGAATAATTGACCAGTTCATTACCACTAGTAACAAAAAATCAATACATACATCTGAAAAATTGACAAATAATAAATCAAATTATACTTGATGTTAATAATACCCCGCCTACACCTACCCACCCATCCACCCCCACCCCCACCCCCCATCCTCGGCTTCAACAGTACCAAACATACTTGATTTCAAATATACCAGAAGAATGAAGGCGATGGATGTCGCTAGATACTGGATGAATATGACAATTTATTTGCGGCGGCAGAGGTGAGCGCGGCGACGTTGGACAAGATCCTGGCATCGAAGAAGGAGGGCACGAAAGTGGCGGCGTCGAGCAAGGAGTTCGAGGAGGAGGAGAGGCGCCGGTCGGAGGGGACCACCCAATTTGATTCGAGTGGTTGCGCGGCCGATTGGACTTCCCTCCTCTTCGGTTCGGGTTGCCGCCGGTTTGAACACCCAGAATCGCTCTCCCGATGTGCACCTCCGCCTCAACGCCGCTCCTACTTTGCAACAATCACCACCGGAATCGCCGATTACAAGTGCTTCGTCGTCGGCGGTGCTTCGAGGATGGTGTTCTAGGCTTGTTTCCGATGGTGATGGAGGGGGAATTTGAAAGCTTGGGCCATTTTGATAAAGCGTGAGGAAGAAGACGAGACTAGTGTTAGGGTTTTAATTGACCTTTTTTCACACGCGCTCCACTCTCCACATTTTGGGGTTGAAGATTGAGTTTTTTTTTTTTTTTAAATCACTCGTACACATGGCGGAATGTAAGCCCTTCGATCCACTAAGATCAATGGCTAATATTTATGCACAAGATACACCCTAAGGGGTGTGCACAAGGAACCACTCCTATTATTATTATTATTATTATTATTATTATTATTATTATTATTATTTAATAATAAAATGTGTGTAAAAAATAATTTTTTAATGTTTGATAAAGAACATATGAGTATTATTTATGTAATTTTTTTTCTTTCAAACATATGCAATATTGATTTCTATGAATAGATAAAATTAGATTACATTAAAAAATAATTTTTATTAATTTAGAAAAATGCATAAAATATATATATATATATATATATATATATATATATATATATATATAGAGCCACATAGAGCCACGTTGCCCAGTTGAGCATCAAAACACAACATTCAATTGCAAAAAGAAGAGTCGAGCGAAATCTGCCTTTGTTGCCTCTGCACATGTAAGGCACGTGCCCTCAAAAGCTGCGCCATGAGCCCAAAATTTGGGATGCTTATATATGAGCCCCGGAATACGAGCTCATAGCCTTTATCTTTTTTCTTTTTTTTTTCTAGTTTTGATCTGAGCTGGCAACAATAAGGGCCTTCAGGCTCACTTTTGTTGATGCTCTATAATGGATTAATCCAGGGAATATTGTTATTTGTTTTTTTTACAGTAGGAAATACATTGGATGTACTAACGACATCCATAATATGTTCTGGAACTCACAACAACATGAACTCAAAATAAAAGTACAATTCAACTGAGATTTAGCAAGAAAATCAGCTGCATTATTTGCCTCTCTATAGCAGTGCTGAAATGTGACGCTATCAAAATCTTTGCTTAACGAATGGATCTCTTGGATTATTTGAGCGACCTCCCATGGTATATTGTTCACTTGTTTGATGGCATTGGCGATGATTGCACAATCACTTTTAACTATTACTCTACGAATCCCCATCTCCACTGCCAGCCTTATACCTGTATAAACTGCAAAAGCTTCTGCTAGAATGACTGAACTCATCCTAACGTTACATTTATGAATCCGAAGAACTAGACCAATATTATTCCTAACAATACAACCAACCTGCGATTAAGTATCAATTTTCACCGAAGCATCTACATTGATCTTAATGACATTTATAGGAGGGCATTTCCAAATTAATTTATCAGGAGGTCTAACACGTTTAGGTAACTTCGTTTTTATCTGCTGTTTATTCCAACAAGATATTTTGTCTATAGTTTGAGTTAGAGCATAGATAATACATGTATCCGAAGTATTGCGAAAAATAATTCTATTTCTGAGTTCCCAAACAGAATGCCATAAATGACATAAGTCTGTAAAATCTATATTAAGAGCTCTAGTATTTAAAATATTTTCCGAAACATTACTTGTTAGAATTGGAATATTATAACATTTTCCCAACTTAACACCCAGATTTTGAATAAGAGATCTTGTGATCCGACAATTAAACAATAAATGATTTGTATCTTCTGTATCAGAATTACAAAGAGAGCAAGTACTAAGAACTCTATTTATATATCTATTTAGACGGGTCGTGATAGGTAGGATATCTAAAATAATTTTCCAAATAAAATTTTTCATATTCGGAGGAATATTAAGTTTCCAAATCCAGTCTGCTGGAATTTTCTTAGTATTCCCTGTATTACAAATAGAAGATGTGGATTTAACAGAGAATTTCCCATCACTACTATAAATCCAAATTAACCTGTCTGGAATATCAATTATTGGAATATGGATATTAGTAATAGCTTGAACAATATGAGAGGTGAATATACTATTTAATTTATCAATATCCCAAGAGTTGTTATTAGTAAATAAATCACAAAATTTTAAGTTAGGATTACGATCATTCCGAAAGTTTTGAAGATATTGCGCATTTACCCAAATGTCAGACCATACATTTATGGTTTTTCCATTACCCATTATCCAGAACAGACCTTTAGAGAAAATATCTCTGATATTAAGAAGTCTATCAAACTGTCAAGAGGTACTCTTTTCATTAGAGATTCTATCGAGGGAATATTGTTCTTTGTTGTTTGTACCCACCTTGGTCAAACGACCTAAATTAGAAATTTAGTTGGGCAAAAACAACAAATATGTACACGTACCTCACCCCTTCACCATAAGAAATAATTAATACTCCGTATTAAAATTTGATCCATTTATTTTTAATTTTCTATGTTTCATGTATATCCAAAGAAATTAACCACAACCATTACCATGGTAGATGATTCCATGGTGTCAATTAATAATTAATAACATGATTACAAAGTTCTATAACAAAGTCACGAATAAATTCAACATATTGGAATAATAAAAGTCAGGCCTTGCATCATCGGGAAAACTTAATGGATTGACCTTTTTAAAGTCAGTGGTGGAGATGATGAGATGTCATCACACATTTTATTAGTAATTTTTTTATTGGTTTTTAATATCATTTCTTTTTAAAACGGAAATAAATTAGGATAGACTAAAAACGGACTATTTATAATCTTCTTATTAAAAAAAAAAGTACTATTCAAAATCTAGAAGATAGTGATTGTATAATATAGAGAAGCCAATATGTCTGCTACGCTGTTATCTTTTGACCCTCCGACCGATGTTAGATTCCGCAACTGTTTCATAATATACTCCTTCTGACCCTTTATAATTGTATTTTTTTTTACTATAAAAACACATTTTTTAAAGTGATTAAAACTATATAAAATATTTCTTTTTTTTAAAATATTTTTTAAAATAGTCTCATACTTATTAATAATAAGTATAATATTATTAATTAAAAAATATTGAATAAAAAATTAATATTTATGAAGTTTTTACCTTTTTTAAAAAAACGTGTTGATTTGAAAAGGTCAAATATAAAGGAACGAAGGGGGTACAATAGTAAATTAGAATTTTTTATTTATAAATTTGATAAAATTTGAGTTGAGTCGAATCTCAATTTGAATTGAATTCTTCATAAAATATATCAATTGACCAACAATAGATAGAGTGGTTTCCCAACCTTATTTATTAGATTTGAGTTTCACCAAAAGTTTGTGCCTCAAATCACCAAAAAATTGCTTAGTGTCTCCCAACTAACCCGTGACAATGATGTCTACATGTTATTTTATCGCTCTTGTTGTCTTGTGAAGGATTTGCAAGGTCGGACGACGCTCCTAAAAGGAACCGTTGAGAATAGTCTTTATCGCCTTGGTGTTCCTCTACCAACTTCCCCACTTTCATCCTCTCTTCCTCGTGTCTTCCTCGGCGAACGAACCTGTCTATAGACTTGACATCACCGCCTTTGACATCCCCACACGAGTCCTCACTTCGGCGTCTAATCTCTAGGTTTGAATTACCTGTTTCTTTCAACAATTTGCATTCCATTTATGAGTCTTGTCAGTTAGCAATTAAGAGTCATCGATTACCATTACAAAACTCTCATCAACCCAATTTATCACCTTTTAGTTAGTTTATTTGGATGTTTGGGCCCCAACTCCTGCCACTTCTATTAATGCAAATCGTTATTTCTTAATATTTGTTGATGATTACACCAAGTTTGTGTGGATATATTTCTTATCTAAAAAATCTCAGGTCATCCCCACTGTTCAATTGTTTCAAAAGACGGTTGAGACCTAGTTCTCAACCAAAATCAAACATCTACAGTCTGATTGGGGTGGTGAATATCGAAATATTTCCACTTATTTACCAACACAGGGCATTCTGCATCGGGTCTCTTGTCCTCACACTCAATCTCAAAATGGAACAGAAGAACGGCGTCATCGCACAATTGTTGAAAAAGGTCTAGCTCTTCTAGCCCACGCTAAGATGCTAACTTGTCATTGGGAATATGCGTTAGACTTCTGTCTATCTTCACAATCGTACCCTTACACCTATTCTCAACAACAAATCCCCTTATAAGATGCTTGCTTGTCATTGGTTTCGTCAACTTCTGGTTGAGCTTCAGGCACCGGTGGCGGGTTCCCCCATTGTTTTGTGTGACAACCTCGGTGCCACCTACATGTTAGCGAATCCCATATTGCATAAGAGATCCATGCACATTCGCATTGATTAGTTCTTCATCTGTGAATAGGTGGAGGCCAGCTGGGGATCGACCTTGTTCTTTTTCATATTCGCTCTCTAGACCAGACTGCAGACATCTTTACCAAGGCCCTTGGTAGTGGCCGGTTCACTAATCTTCGTGACAAGCTTCATGTGCGACCTCCCCCATGAGCTTGCAGGGGGTATTAGGATAACATCAAATCTTTTATTTTGTTGATGACGTATATCTCATATCTTTTGTGTATATCCTATCTTAGGAGATTCTTGATCTCCAAGCATTGTAACCCTACATATACCTACATTGATAATCAATGAAATCAAGCTTTTCTCACAAACCTATATTCTCTATAGGATCTATCAATGTATGGTAATGGGATAATTAAACAGATGTTTGTTTGATTTTGTTGATGGTGTGTCAACTGTTCGTTTGATTTTGTTTATGGTAATGGTAGTTGCTTTGAAATTATAGATCTCTCAGGATAAAACTACATAACTGTGCTTCTTTTCTTATTAATGTCATGAAATTATGACCGTTTCCATTTTGCAACTAGCGGATGTTGAATAGTTGATTCTTGCTTCTTGCCTCACCTTCTTCGCTTGATGCAAAAAGAGCAAAGTTTGATAAATATTGCAGAAGCCTGAAAATAAGGGTTGGATAAGATACATAAAATTATACATTTGAAAAGGTGTTTTCAACAAAACCATGAATATATATAGATATTCGCATCCAGATGCATGTATGTTATGATGTACATGCAAAGCCAAGCAAAAAACGTGGTTATATATGTGCATTTTTCATTGTTCATGTCTTTTGCCTAAAGATGCTCTCTGGTGAAATCCCTTTCTCTTTTCAATATTTTTAGCAAGAATGTACTCATTTGGAATGTCTAAGAAGTTTAGTATAGTTGCAGCAATATGAATAATAAATGTAGTGGAAACATTGGATATAACATTATTGCATTGATAAAAAAAATCAAATTATATGACCTAGAGAAGCCAATCTATTTGCTATGCTATTATTTTTGGTCCGACGTTGATATTGCTTAATATACAATAGTAAATTAGATTTTTTAAAAATAAATTTCATAAAATTCGAGTTATTAAATTTGAGTTGAGTCGAATCTCAATTCATAAAATATATCGATTGACAACAACAGATAGAGGAGTTTCCCAGCCTTATATATTAGATTTGAGTTTCACTATTTTAGCATTTTTCAATATATGTAACATATATACCCATTGTTCTAAAAAACCCTTCAAGACCCGCCTAGACCCCCGGCGTCAAGGTCGTTAAGGTCGTGAAAACCCTCCTAGACTGCAAAGACCCGCCATGAATCCACCTAGAACTTTAGCCCTAACCTACCGTCAAGCACCCGCCCGCCAAGTGTTTTTTAGAACATTGTATATACGTACACTTGTGCTTTTGCATATAAATACATCAACGTACCCATATATACCCAAAAATTATTTACAATATATATTTTTGCATATTTTTTTTATCAGGTAAAAATTCAAAATACCAGATATAAGTCTGATAACTCGAGATGGCACTAAAATAGTCCGATGGACAACCCGTCAAGATACAATTAATAAATACAACAAATCATAATCGAAGAACCAATCAACAGGCCAAAACGAGAAAAACAACCCAAAAAAAAACTATTTTATTCTAGAATTGCAAAAGCTACTATTTTATTCAAGAATACAAATTAATTCCCCAAAAACATTTGTACTAATACAATTCAAGCTTATTGTTCATGTGAACACATTTGAAAACAATCTAATCTTACAAGGTATATATATATGAATGAAATGAACATAAAAGAAAATAAAAGATGAAATTTGTAGGTGTGTGTGTATTGAATTAATTCTCTTTTAATTCATTCTAACAAGGAGGCATATCCGGAGGAGGTGGTAGCAATTGTTGACTCTCTAGTTTCCCATTCTTCACTATAAACGCCATGTCCATTCCCCAACTCATGTGCCGATCTAAATGGCAATGGAGGAACCAAACTCCTACACACACATATATACATATACATATATAAATACAAATATTATATATAAAGTTTGGAGATTCATAATGTGTCAGCAGTTTACGTTGATCGAATTACCTGGATTGTCAGCCTTAAATCTGATAGCAGCCCAACCGTTGTAAGGGACAGCCATGGTGTTCTGCAGAGGCGGGTCGACGAGGTTATAGTTTTGAGGATCCTTCTCGAAGTCGAAATTCCCAAATCCCCATCCAACAACATAGAAGCTAAACCCATGGAGATGCATAGGGTGATCCGAACCCGCGACCACATTGGTCCCTTGGAAGATGAGCTCAACCTCGGTACCATATTCGAGCACCTTAACCTTAGTCCCTCGTGACGGGGTCTCGTACTCGAGGGGCAGGTATTGCGCGGTGTAGTTGAACACCAATGGAGGGAAGTCCGGGAAGTTCCCTAGATACACCCCGTTTAGCCTTTTGTAGTAAGCTTGTAGGATATCAATGGTCGGGTCAACAAAGGATACGTTGTTCACACTCGATGCAAGACGGGTCCCGTTAGGCCCCGAGCAGTTGTTGTTCGCCTCGCAAGGGAAGGAGTTAACGGAGAGAGTGAAGAAGAGCTTCGCGTTTATGTCCTTAGGGACGTCGATAGGGTGGTCTTTGTCAGCTAGGCTTCGGAGCCTCCCGGTGAAGGTGGCGGAGGCATTGGTGTCGTTGAAGCGGGGGAGGGTCGGAAGGGGGATGGAGGAGGGTTTGGAGCAGTTGCGGCCGGAGTATTGGAGGATGGCGGTTGTGGTGGTGTTGTCGAAGGTGATGTTGGGAGTGCTCTCAAGAGCCCTAGCGGCCATGTAGTATTGGCTCGGAGGCTGGTTCGCCTCGAGGAGGACGTCCATGGTTTGGCCCGGGGAGATGGCGAGGTAGTCGGAGGTGATGGGCTTCGTGTAGGCGGCGTCTGTGCCTACGACGGTCAGCTTGTGGCCGGCGACGGCGAAGAATAGGATCTCTTGCACTCCGGCGTTTATCATGCGGAGTAGGTATGTCTTGCCATAGTCCACCATTAGCTTGAAAGTTTCTGCACAATTTGTTCAATATATTGATGTATAAATGTTTACTCGGATTTTAAACCAGATAAGAAGCCAAATTAGAAAGTATTATACTTAGATTAGATATACCTGGTTTAATCATTTTTAAATAAAATTATGGGATTCACCTATTTTCTTTTAAGGTTTTATTTTTCCAATGAAATTCTTATCATTTAAAAAATTAAAAGGCACACAATAGACAAATCGATATTTTATTTGTGTCAATATTTTGGAACCTATATATTGAATCTGTGAAAAAAAAAAATCTATGTTTTTAAGAGATAAATTTCTCAACTATATTAGTTATCCCCTTTATCTCATAATATTTGTATTTTTTTATTCATGCAGATAAATCTAAAATTTATCTAATAAGTATGAAATTAAAAAAATAAAAAATTTTGATATTTTATATAGTTTTTAGTTTTTATAAAACATGTACAAAAATAAAAAGATATTTATCTAATAAGGGGCAAGACAGACTCAAACCTATGCCAGGGTAAACCAAGACATGAGTACTCAATCTAGCACAATTTGCTACTATTGGGAATTGAACCCTTGACCTCATGGTAATGAGGCACAAGGAAACACCTATGTATCTATCTATGTAAACATGACGTGTTGTGGCTGATTTTAGGGGGGGGGGGAATCCCACAAATAAAATTTATTAAAATATTTTATTGTCATAATTTATGGAAAGTTATCATGACTCGACCTTAAAAGTCCCGGGTCATTCGGGTTCGGGTCGATTTCGGGTCCTGGGTCTAAAACCCCGGGTTCAAACCCGCAAAATTACCAAGCCTATGAGTCGGGTTTTTCAGGTCGGGTCATGTTTTGACAGGTTTAATAGTCATACTTACCAAAAATACGCAAATAAATATTTAATAGGTGTTATTTTATTTATATCTATATTTTTTTGTGGAAAGAATTATTTACATCAAAATTAATTATTTGATAGCTGTTATTTTATTTATATCTATATTATTTTTTTGGGTAGAATGAGTTAATTTTTATTATTATTTTATTTCCCAGACACTTTAATTGTGATTAATTAGTTTAAATCTCATGTTGTATTTTACATTTATTACTTTTGTCATATTTTTAATAAGTTTTTTTTATAGATAATAGATATAATTTTAAAATATTATGTTAAAATACGGCTAAAATACCAAATTGGTATTTAAAATTGGCAATAATGGATATTTGGGTGTTTAAAAAGACTCCGGTATCAAATTGGTATTCAAAATTGCATTGATGGACAAATTGGTATTTTAATCGCCAATTTGATATTTTGACCGTTAACTTAAAATACATGCACAGAACGATACACACTGGGTTTTTTTTATTATTATATTTTTTAACGTATAATTTCTTAGAAAACTTGGCATATGTATAAAACTAATAAATTACCTTGCTTAGAACAAGGATATAGATCTCCGGGTTGACCATTGATGGTGAAAGCATCAGAAGTATTGGGATCGCCTCCTGTTCTAAGGAACTCGTAGTATAGTTGTTGAATATCCGTCTTCCACCACTCTCCTGCTCGATCAATCAATCACATCATATATATATATATGAACATTAACACAAAGAAAGACATTAATTAGATCCGTCGTCGATCTATGTAACAGAGACAGAATCAGAAATGAAGGTTAGAATAAGTTGTACATGAACAACTTTTGTACTCCGTATATATTTGTATTGAGTTTTTGGGTGAGCTTCAGCAAAGCTGATCAGTCCACCCCTGAATCTGTGCCTGCTATATATATAGATGGCATACCTAAAATAATGGGCACTTCGAGGTGGGGTTTGGGGAAGGGATAGCTGCTTCCGACCTTCGGACGGATGACAATGGCACCGTGAACCGTTGCCCTCGTCCAGTTGCTGTGAGCATGCCACCACAGAGTTCCTTCCTCCATCGAAAATATGACCTCTTGCCTAAACTTGCCTCCCGGTGGGATCGGACATTGGGTGATGTATTCCGGCCCATCCGACCATGGATTTCTTGGTTGCTTCACCCCATGCCTACATACAATGCAAACTAGTCTCTTAAATGTACATGTTTTGAATTCCCTAGCTAGCTATAATCATCCAATGGTGTATGCAATTATACCAATGGAGGGTGACATTGTAAGATCCTCGGTTGTACACATCGACGACAACCGTATCTCCTTTACGAACGAAAAGTGTTGGCCCTGGGAATTGTCCATTCACCGTCAGAATGTTCTTGGTGCTACATAGTTTGGTGAATGACGCCTCTCGAAGCTGTATATAAAAACCTACATCGATGAGAGAGCTGAGATATAAATAAAACTGTCGTTAATTTATTTATTCAAACCTCAAAAGTATAGTAAGCTCGAGCATGGGAGAGATGGAAGCCATTGAAGAGGAGAAACGCGAAGATGTGGAAGAGGACGAGAAGCTTCGGATTCATTGGAATCGAGTGATCGATCGAACTCGGATTAGGGTTTATGATTTGATTTCGAATTTTGAATGGTTAGTTTACAAGTGAAGGTTTGGGTATTTATAGAGCAAATTTGTGTTGGCTCAACAAACAATACCAAATTATTGACATGAATTTCAAACCCTTATCTACCAAAAGAGAGTACGTCCTTACGTGAAGTTAATCACTACCTGCTTTTTTAAGTTTCTTCTGATTTTGATTCCACATTCGGAAATTCAATTTTTGGCATCTTCTTCATTTTTTATTTTGCATATATACAACCTTAATTCAATTATCAGAAAATGCCATTTATGTTTAATTAGTGTAGGTCATGTCCAATATACGAAAAATAAGTTAATACAATATTAATATAAGTAATCCAGATAGATTTCAATAAGTAAAAAATTATAATCTAACAATAAATAATTTTTTTTTACCAAAAAATAATATAGATATAAATAAAATTAGTTTGACAGATTATTTATTTATAACCTAAATATCTTTTTATTTAGACCCTCTTAAAATATAAATAAAATTCTCTTTAATAATATTTTATTAATTTACTATGTTCTAAAAATAATATAGATATAAATAAAATAATAATTATTAAATAATTAATTTTGATATAAACATTTTAATTGGGAAAATATTTTTTAAAACAGGAGTTTTATGTATAGAGTTAAAAAAAAGACATTTTTAAAAAATATTATTATTATGAAACTGTGCATTTCGTCAAGTTTTGTTCTTACATACACGTACTTTCCCTGTCATTGTAATTGTTAAAGCTGGTTTGTTTGGAAGCAAACTCCTTATTTTCTACGGAGTATATATATTTTGGATTTTATAGGTATAAATATTTATTTTTCCAGCCCAAAATTAGTTAATTAAAATTAGTCGTCAATCAACAAATCACATATATCACATCAAGTAATCTCTATAACGTTAAGAAGTCCAAATATAGAATTTAAAAATGCATGGAAATTACGTAAGGCCTCTTTGACATGCACACAACTACACACTTATTATTCCTAATTATTATATTTAGTTTATTATTAAAAATTTACAAGCATCTTATATATATACTCCCTCCCTCCGTTAATTAAAACATGTAATTTTAGAGTTATGCATATTTTTTTAAGAAAACAAACAAAAATATATTGTACCCTTAATTATTGCTCTACTTTTTTATTTTCTCGAAAACTACAGCTAACATCTATTTAATCATTACAAGGGCAATTTTGTAAAGTGTGTGGCAAAATAACTAAAATGACATGTTCTTCCTAATTTAAGATTTACTTTCTAGAACGACGTATTTTTCTTAATGGAGGGAGTATAATTTATCACACATGCGACATTCTTGAGATATATATCCACAAAACCGAAATTAAAAAATTCCAATTTTTAATTTCTATTTTAGAATAGGGTTTCTTTGGCGTGACGGGGTTTTTAAAAAATTATAATATATAATAAATGATAGAATCTGATAAAGATACCGAGATAATTAACTAGATAAGTATTAGTTTTGATGAGAAATGAACAGAAATGATGACTTCTCCTCTCTGTTAAACTTAATTAAGGAGATAATTAGTCAAAATTACATCCATTTATCCTTTACGTACATATTCAAATAAATGACATAATCTTATCCACATTATAATCGATAGGATCGAGTTCTTAATTAATTAAGAACTCTTACCCTGACGAAAAATCGTCGTCCAAGATTTTTCTTTATTATAGTTGATATATTGTGAACGAAGCAGATATATATATATGGACGAAATATATATACACACTGACACACACAACAATTATATTTGATCGAGGCAAACCCAAAAAAAAAAATCATCTTGATTGGATTTGATGTATACGTTTTGTCATCGATGAAGATATATTGATTGCAAGAAATGATGAATTAGTTATACTGGATTTTGATTCATTAATTCGATGGTACATTGAATTATTGATTGGATTGATATTAGAATTGAAGCATTTTAATCATTAGAAAATCGCAAGTGTAAACTACAAATTTTGTTTTCTATGCCCCTAGTCTAAACATTTAGAAGATGTACATAGGCAGAGAGGGCATTGTAAGGTAGAAGACGATCTAATTTAGTCGTTGTTCATCGATCTGGCGGTGGGGTCGTCTGGAAATTAAAGGAGATGGATGAGTGCGATGAGGAAGAAGAGAAAGCAGCAGAGACGGTTGAAGCACAAGCGCATAGGCTAAGAGTCTTGCAATCGTAGCAGAGAAGGGAGAGCTTCTCGTGGAGGCAGGCAACGCAGACTCCTAAGAGTTTTGCAATCGTAGCAGAGAAAGGGAGAGCTTCTCGCGGAGGCAGGCAGCGTAGACTCCTACAGAGCGTCGTCTCGCAGAGGCGGGTGGCGTGGCTGGCAGAAGATGTGAGTTCGGATCGAGAAAGGAGATGTAAACGGTTGCAAAGGAGGTGGAAAGTTGATGTAAGGACTAGTTGTGAAATTATACAAAATTAATCCATTTTTGTCAATAGTCGTTTCAGGATCTTTCCAATAGCATCACTAAAAAAATCAGAGTTATATGTTTGTTTGTTTTTTATCGGCAAAGCAATCTTGAAGCCATCAAAAGATAGCTTGGAAGACCCTACGCAGAGAGTCACCAGTAAAAAAAATCTAAGATTACAATTACATAAATTTATAATTAAAATATCTAAAGAAATTAGAACCCTTGGGGCTTAGATGGTTGATCCGATGGCTTAGACTGTTTGCAAGCAAGCTGATGCAATGGTTGGATTTAGCCTAGATGGCTCAGATGGTTGCGGTTGTGGTTCTGGATGCAAAGTCTCGGACTTGGAAGCTAGTGATGTCTCAGATTCAAGGTAATGAAATATGAGATTTGGGCATTTTAATTTGTGAAAAGGTTTTGTTTGAGATTTTAGCAAGATTTAGGGTTAAGAATTTGGGGCCATAGTTAAGTGTAGATCTTGGAGGACGGTAGAGCCGAAGACAGTGGGGAGGAGACGAGGAAGAGTGCGCCCAAGGCCAGGAGAGCGAGGGGATCGTCTCGCCTGGGCTACTGGAGCCTTGTTGGTCAGAGTTTTGAGGAGTGGCCAATCAGGGAGGCATGTCGCGGAGAGGCCGGTGAAGGTAGCATGGGAGGGAGCCACTGCACAAGGCTGATGGAGGACAAGAGCAGCGGCGGTAACTGATTGTGTTGAAGGGGGTTGGTGACGGAGATCTGGGCGGTCATGCATGCCACTGCATGCAGCGATGGAGGACGGTCGGGGGTGGTGGGGGTAGTCGCACAAGGACGTCAGAGAAGGGAGAATCGGCGACGGCGGGAGCTTGGACTGGTGGTTCTATGGAGGAGGAGGATCGAAGGCGGAAGGGCTGTCGCGCAGACCGACGGGGAATATTTTGAATATTTCAAAATCAGAGTTATATGTTGAATATTTCAATTTTAGAAAGATTTTCCTATATATTCACTAATTTAATTATTTTATAAATAAATTAATGGACGTTAAACATTTTTACTTTAATTCATTAAATTTTTGGGCGAAATTTTTTACTTAATTTTAAGTTGGGGATACATCTAAATCAACAAGAATTCTTGTCTTATAATTTTCAACTTATGAATAGTACTTATTGCCGTGGAACGTGGGTAAGTACTTTAATTTCGATATATAATAACGTCGTAAACGGTAGTACGATAGGTTTCGTGGGGGGAGTTAGCTCTTTCGTCATTATCACATTAATTAATTAATTCATTTAATTAATAATATATATAACGTACTATTAATTATTACATAATGTGCTTCTAAATTACTCTTTGATTGTCATACTTTTCTATACATTGATTAATTGCTCCGTGTTAATTACCAACTTAATTAAGTCGTAAATCGTCACCCATTTCCTTGTTAGTTGTTGCTTCTCTATTTTCAGTAAATTTTATTATTTCCTTCATGCTACTTTAACTACCAACTTCATTGGTCACCATGTCTTTTTCCCACGTCCACATAGTTACCATTTACCAACAAGTAATAGATCTAATTCATATTCTTTGTACCATCTTTTTAACCTATACGAAACTCAATCGGAAAAGATTCTTGTGATATATATATAAAATCTGCTTCATCATTCATGAAGGATATCGTTGGTTGATCCTGCAATCCAAGAACAAACGAGGTCGGGTGAGATTTATCTCCCTCGAAAGGCCCTCCGATGCGGAAGTTATAGTCTATTTTCTTCCACCAAAAATGGAGGTTTTTCCTCTATTTAATTACAAAGAGTAGGGTTTGCTAGAAATTTTACCATACAAAAAGACGATAATACCCCTACATCCTAATATAATTACTTTTGCCCCTTCAATTCTCTCACAAATAAAGAAGCGTCCCTAAAGCAACAATATTAAGAAAAACTAAAATAATTTAATTTTGAAAAATATATATCGGCAGTGATTAAGGTCTTTGGATCTCCTCCAGTGCTCTGAACGAGTGACTTGCACTCATATCTTTTGCGAGGTCAATCAAGTGACAGACAATGTGGCCCACCTCACGCACGTACACTATATATTGGACCATGAGGTGATCACATCTCATCCGAATTTCCTTTCCCTCGTCCGAAAGACACGTGTTGGGGTACGACACGTGTTGGGGTCTGAAACCACGTCCCGGTCTGAAACCCAAAACTTAGCCTTATATTCTTTTTAAAAAAAGGACTTTGGATATGTGTTTGGATTAGACCTGTCAAAACACAACCTCTCCCGGTCGACCCGATCCGAACGCTCGAAAAATTTCCGACCCGAACCCGGGAATTTTGATCCAGAAATTTTTTCTGACCCGAACCCGAAAACTCGAAAATTTTCTGGGTAATCTGGGTTTCGACCCGGTGATCCGATTGACCTGGTAATTTTGACCCGATTTACCCAATTGACCTAGTGACCCGATTGATTTATAATTATATATGATTAATTTTTTTTATGGAGATTCCAATTTATTACATTTTATATGAATTACAATCACTTACTTGATCTTTCATTTTCAAATCAACTTTTATATTTATTTGTATTGTGTAATACTCCGTCCGATCAATAGTATTTGATTTTTTATTTTTCAACATACTTTTTAAGAAGATAAAAATTATAAAAAATATTAAAATATTAAAACAATTCTATGCTTATTACTAATTGCATGAAATTATTTTTAAAAAATTATTTGAAAATTTGATATTTTATATATTATTACATTTGATTACAAATTATGAGAAATAATAAAAATAAAATGTTTTTAAATAAAATGTAATAATATATAAAATATCAAATTTTTAATAAAATTATTTTTAAAAAATTATTTAAAATTTTGATATTTATATATTATTAGATTTTATTAAAAATTACCAGAAATAATAAAAATCAAATATTTTAGATAAGATATAGTATATAATTACAAGCACTAGAACTTATGAACAACATTTTTAATTTTAGAATTTTAAATTTATCGCAAAATTATTAAATCATGATTTTTTTAATTTAAAAAATAAAAAATTGACCAACCAGAAATCGACCCGAAATGACCCGAAACCCGGTCAAACCCGAGTTTGAGTCAACCCGAAACCCGTATTACTCGAAACCCGAAGGGACCCGAACTCGAACCCAAACACGACCCGAATGACCCATTTGACAGGTCTAGTTTGGATAGTCATGTGGAAGCAATTAGAAGGCGTAAATGGACTTGCTGCCTGACTGCTAATAAACTTACTTGTTCCCAAAGTAAACACTTATTATAGGTTGGGTACGTTCTAAGTTGTTCCTGTCGATTTCCGGCCTATAGTGATTTAATCAGCCAACCACACTATATATATTATTAGGAGGAAGATGTATATAATTATTGAGAATTTAAATGCTACAAAGTACCAAATTGTGATCTAAGGAGATTTATAATTAACAAAGGGCCAGAGAGCATGAGAAGACGATAGGGTCTGACTAAAATCCCGAAAGGGTTTGACTAAAATTCTAAAAGGACTTTTAACTCTGCTCGAAAGGGCATATACAGAATCCCGATAGGGTCGGAAAATATTATATATATGGATAAGGAATAATTGTTCCCCGAATGTCCTGTATGGTTCAGGGGGTCCCATTCACATTTCCGACGATTGATGGATCTTCCCTGTTCAGCTTGTATTTGCTTCGTCTTCTGGCGTCGGGTCGGTGCTTTGGTGTGACCGCGTTTGCTTTGTGGTAGGTTGCAGTATCACGCATATTGTTTGATCGACAACGGATCGTGGTTGTGTTCGTGGTCTTCGAAGATCTTCCATTTAGGTAGGGGCAATGTCGACGATCCAGTACACTTCCTCAGAAGTTGCCCTTCCTAACTGGGGTACTGTCGTGAGTCTTTGCACTCTCCCGCGGTCTTGCCACTCGTGGTGCGTTCTAGTTCTTTATCGACTTCTCTGCTGGCTGACGCCTTGTATGAGTTGACTGGGTTGTTCTTTCTTCTCTGTTGATTTGTGTTATTATGTCTTGATTGTATTGACGGTGTTCCATCTGCCGACTTAGTCGGCCATCGAGTTCCACGTATGCCGGAACTCGAATTTTTACCTAATAAAAAAAGAAAAAATTTGCGAAATAGGCACATTAATTGGACGTATTTGCGAAATAGACGCGTATTTGGACAAATTAGTGAATTGACCGCTATATATACTTATTTACTATTGTACGGACACTTTTCTTTTTTCCGAAAATCCCAACTCTCTCCTCTCTCCAATCTCTCTCTCCGCTCCCGATTGAAGGCGATGGAAGCTCTCGATCCGGCGCCAGAACCGCTGTCTGGTGGCGGGCGAGCGGCGGAGCGAGCGAGGGAGGGAGCGAGCAGCGGAGCCAGCGCCGGAGGCCGGTGCGAGGTCGATCGAGCGAGCGACGGATCCGAGATCTCCTCGAGCGAGCGAGCGAGGCTGATCGAGGAAGCGAGGGAGCGGGAGCATAGCCGGATCTCCTCCGCCAGATCTCGGATCTTCTTGTCTCCTCAGAGCGAGGGAGGCCGAGCAAGGGAGCGATGGCCGGAGATCCCCTGAGATCGCGAGCGAGGGCTGGATCTGAGAATCCGGAGTGGCATGTGCACAAGTTCATCTGACATGTAAATACAGTTGGCTAAGAGATCAGTCGATGCACAAGTTCTGTAGGTCCGAAAATGGTGGAGGCTCTGATCTGTGATAGCTGATAAGGACTGGTTGCAGCATGTGCAGTCTTATTTGCACTACAATGTCTCAATCTCTGCATCATTGTGGATGGTATGTTGCCATGTCTTCCTAAACAGAGCTTAGTTTTGTGTTATATTAACATATTCTCAATCTCAGTGTTTCATTAGAAAATGATTATGTTCATGCGGGAAATTAATTGCTAGTTTGCAACTTTCTACTACCGAGGATTCTATTAAAAAATTCACACAATTGAAGATCATTTCTTTGGATTGAGCGTTCAACTGCTTGACCATGGACTCCATGGAGGGAGAACCTGGTAAGTTGTAGTTCTTTTCACAACAGAATTTTATTGCTTGCTTGGAAATTTATTTTCTGCATTTGCAAACCATATATGACTAGCAGATAATGTAAAATACAGTGAAAGTGTTCTTTCTTCATGCTATATGGGACTGCTAGCTATGATTTGATTAATCTTTTTGATTTAAAACTTCGATCTACATTGATACATATAGTATCGATATCTCATATGCTTTGTTTTTTAAAGAAAGATTAAAAATAGATTGATCAGTGGAGTTTATGTGACTGCTAGCTTAGAGTTGCACAACTCGAGCTTAGAGTTGCACAACTCACAACTCGAGCTTAGAGTTGCACAACTCATAACTCGAGCTTAGAGTTGCACAACTCGGGCCTAGAGTTGCACAACTCGGGCCTAGAGTTGCACAACTCGGGCCTAGAGTTGCACAACTCGGGCCTAGAGTTGCACAACTCGGGCCTAGAGTTGCACAACTCGAGCCTTTTTAGACTGTTTTTATTATCCATTTGATGTTCATGATTGAATTATTTAAATCGTTGACACTGTTTTCCTTATCACTCCCAAGATCATATACAAAATATGACATATATATTGAATTGATTTCACTCCCAATATCATATACAAAATATTTTATTTCTCAGAAGTTGGTTTGTTCTTCCCTGGAATCTTTTTAGACTCATTTTCAAATGCTTATGGTTGGTTGTGGATTTGGTGGAGCTGGTGCATGGCCTTCTGTTACGAGGTGTTAACAGAAGCTGTCAAGAGTGTGCTTTTGTTACAAGGTCACTGGAATAAAGGAAGATCTTGGAATTTCAGGGGAAGCTTCAAAAAGAAATCAACTTGCGCAAGACAACAGAACTATCAGCTGCTTCTGCTGAAGAGAAAGCAAACCTTTTAGAACAGAAGCTAAGGCATCTTTCTGATAGCATAGAAAGAGAAAATAAACGTCTTAAAGATGAGCTTTTGCACCTTCAAGGAGAATCCAAGCTCTCAGTTTCAAGAATCAAGGCAGATGTAAGTGACAACCATGTTATAGGCTTCACATGGATTTGCATAGATTTCTACTACGTGAAATCAAAAGCTTCTTTCCTGTTTTTCTCTTTTCTTAGCTTGAGAGGATGGAATGTAGAGCTCAAAATGCCGAGAACTTGGTTGTATTGTTAATGGACCTTGAAACAACATTTTTATTAGAACTGGCTCTTGCAATCTCTGGTCTATACGCTTTCTCTTGCTCTGTAGTTTGACAGTGTATGATAGGGGAGACTCAACAAATGAGCTGCCACATTGCTGAAACTTGTCACTATCCTTGATGCTCTTGTATCATGACCTTTCTAAAAGTGGTTTATTTGTAATGATGCATATTATACACATTGCAGCTGTCTTCTGTTACTGGGGAAAGAGATGAGTTAAGGAATGCAATAAACAAGTTGAAGCAAGAGAACCATGAGAAAGGGGATGTAGCGTCTACTGGGACTATTGTTCAGGTTTCTTATTTCCATTGGTGTTCAACCTGTTATAGGGTTCTTGGGATGATTATTGTTGGTTTTGCAAACAGGAGCTGGAGTCATCTCTGTCAAAGAAGGACAGTTATATCAAGGAGCTGGAGAACAATCTTCATGAACAAAAAGATGCATGTGATCGTCAAAATAGTGAATTAAGGATGCTCATTGATAGGCTAAATAGTGAAGCAAAGCGGATAAAGTCCTCAGAGAGAGAGAGAATGACCAGCTTCGATCAGAGATTGCTCTTCTGAATCCCCATTGAAGAAGATATTGTCACGCTTGAGATCTCTGTGAATTGCATTAAGCCTCTGAGATTCTGCATCCTTCAATTCTTGAGAGCCTTCAATTCATCACCTGTCATGTGAGTTTGTCTTTTCCATTGTGCAAATTTCTCATTTGTGCTATCTCATGTCTAGGATCATGAGAGTACCATAAGAGCTATCTACTCTGGAACAGAGTATTTGGAAAGTGCTACAGCTGGCAATGAAATCGGTCTTATTTTGGAGTCTACAAGCTTCTATGCTGAGCAAGGTGGCCAGGTACAATTAGTGTTTGTGAACATATTGTTTTCACTTTTATTTTCCGATTGGCGAAACGAGATTAGTTGCCTCATCCCTTGAGACTCTGTTTAGGTTATTAGTTTTTGTACTTGCTGGATCAATTGAATTCCCTACTGGAAAGTTCGAAGTTTCCAACGTTCAACTTTATGGAGGTTTTGTTCTTCATATTGGGTCGTTTAGTGGACAGAAAGGCAGCATATCTGTTGGTGATAAAGTAGTTTGCAAGGTGTTGTTTGGCATATTTTATTTTTCATTCCAGATTATTTATGATTGAATGTGATTTCAAACTTTCATTCTGTACTTTGAGCAGGTGGACTATGCCAGACGCCAGCAAATTGCTCCAAACCATACTTGCACTCACATGCTGAACTTTGCTTTGAGGGTTTCAACTTAGTTAACCAATTCAGTTTTTTTTTCCTGACGGTTTGCAGAAAGAGTTTGAAGTTATTGAAAGTATTTTCTGAGCCAAGTGGCTATTTTAGGTAATTTACAAGTGTCTTCCTTTACTGGTTATAGGAAGTTCTTGGGGATCATGTTGACCAGAAAGGATCAATTGTTCTTCCAGAAAAATTGAGATATGATTTTTCGCATGGTAAATTTCTTCTACTCTGCTAAAAGTTATTTGCACCTATAGAGTTGTAAATAAGAATTTTGATTGTTCACCAGGCAAAGCTGTGCAAATTGAGGAACTGAGGAAAATTAAAGGGATTGTAAATGATCAAATCAAGGAAGAATTAGATGTATTCGTACTATGATCTCTTCCCTGTAGGTATTTGACCCTTTTAATTGAATGACTGACTGGTGTTTAAGGCTGGTATTTGACCCTTTTAATTGTGTAACAGAATCTTCAGAAGGCGATTAAGGCTGTACACGATGAAGCAGAAGTTGCAGTTTCAAATGGAAAGTCCTTCTGTGTGTCTCTTGTCGATGTAGGTTTGGATGCAGCTGCTGTCAGAGAAGCAGTGCTTAAAGTCGTCCAGCAGAAGGTTCTTAGCAGCATTTTACATTTTTCTTTCAACTTTTCCAGTGTTAATGAGTTTATCTGATCCCACCTTGGTTGCTTTTCCAGGGTATTTCGGCCATGGCTTTTAGCCAAGATCAGTCTGCCAACATGGTAGTCCTCTATGCTGGCGTCCCAGATAAGGCAAACAGTTGGAAAGGCCTGGACGCGTCAGAATGGTTGACCACTGTTCTGGGTCCTATCAAAGGGCGCGGTGGCAAGGGCAAAAATGGTCTTGCTCAGGGCCAGGTTTGTAGTCTCTTCTCCCGCCTTCATTTGTCACGAACTCATGGATTTTCCTCGCTAATTCGCTTTCATTCTTTGTGCAAAAAGCTAAACGTGTTGCATTGTTTGTTGCAGGGAACTGATGCATCTAACGTCAAGGATGCCATTGATTTGGCGACACAGTTTGCATCAATGAAGCTGAACTGATTTGCCTCTCCTTTTAGTGACCATTTAAATTTGATCTTATACCAAATAAACCCAGATTTTTAGACAATGTGCGATCTACTTGTCTTGAATTTGGAATCAAATCCCACTTGATTAATTAGTTTCCAATTTTTTGCTTTTTTGGTTGCAAATGAAAACTGAGCTTCTAACTGATTTTGCAGAACTCAAAATATTCACTTCTCTTCCTCAAGGAGTTTACAGCAGGAAAATAGAATGGCATGTGATATTGCTCAGATTTTCCCTTAGGGTATACTATCATATTGTTGATCTTGAACAGTTTGTAGAATCTGCTGAAACAGATAGCAATAGCTGATTTCCATATCACATCAAGGAAGAGCACGAATTCATGCTGTCATGACTCATCTTATCTTTTCTTAAATGTATTAACAGAAGCATTACAGTAGGAAGTAATGGAAGGTTGGACAGGTGCTGAAGGTTGCTCTTGAGCAGACATAATAAGTTGATCCTCACATGCATTTCGTAGTGGCATCTCAGCTGGGTACTTTGTGGGACATGCTTTTTTAGTTGATGGATCTTGAACTGTATGACATCGTAGAGCTGCAGCTGAAATTGATCCTGAGTTCTATAAAGTTCAAGTTAGAACAGCAAAGTAAGTTTTAACTCATATCTTTGAGCAGATATATTAAGGTTTATTTTTAGTTTAAATATGGCTTTTAAAAAATATACAAAAGTGGAGACTTAGGAGATTTAGAGATGCATTAGCTGTAGAGCTCTCAAGTCGTTAATGACATCTAGCTCTCGAGTCATGCCTAAAAAGTGAGCCATTTATTCAATACATTCATTAATGGCATCATCAAGTATGATATAAAAAGTGTGATTTAAAGCCTATTAGCTCAAACTGGTAGAGCGATGTGCCATGCACAGAGATGCGGGTTCAAACCCCGCATAGGCTATTTATGGTTGTCTCTTTTTTTGTTCTTGTTCAAGAATATTAAGATAATAAATTGAAAGAATAAAATGACAAAATGCACAAATAAGATGATAATTTACTCAACATGATCTTATGTTTGCTCAACAATAGATTATATTTGCTCAACATCAAGTATTTATGAAAACATAAAAAAAGCATTATGTTGTGCAATAATCTATTAAAAAAGTATAAAATTGTTGCACAACATGGCCTTATTTTTGCTTATCAATACTTTATTTTTGCACAACATTCGAGACTTGTGAAATTGTGTCTCAACATGATCTTACTTTTTGTAAATATTTTTTTAATAGATTATTGCACAACATGTTCTTATTTTTGCTCATCAATAGAAAATAATTGCACAACATGGGAGATTGGTGAAATTTTGCTCAACATCATCTTATTTTTGCTCAACTATAGGTTATTTTTGCACAACAATCGAGACTTGTGAATTTGTTTTCAACATGATCTTATTTTCTCTCAATATAATTTCATACTTTCTCAATAAATTATTGCACAACATGCTCTTATTTTTGCTCATCAATACTTTATTTTTGCACAACATTCGAAACTTGTGAAATTGTGTCTCAACATGATCTTACTTTTTGTAAATATAATTTTATATTTTTTTAATAGATTATTGCACAACATGGTCTTATTTTTGCTCATCAATAGACAATAATTGCACAACATGGGAGATTGGTGAAATTTTGCTCAACATCACCTTATTTTTGCTCAACTATAAGTTATTTTTGCACAACAATCGAGACTTATGAATTTGTTTACAACATGATTTTATTTTCTCTCAATATAATTTCATACTTTATCAATAAATTATTGCTCAACATGCTCTTATTTTTGCTCATCAATACTTTATTGTTGCACAACATTCGAAACTTGTGAAATTGTGTCTCAACATGATCTTACTTTTCGTAAATATAATTTTATACTTTTTTAATAGATTATTGCACAACATGACCTTATTTTTGCTCATCAATAGACAATAATTGCACAACATGGGAGATTGGTGAAATTTTGCTCAACATCACCTTATTTTTGCTCAACTATAAGTTATTTTTGCTCAACAATCGAGACTTATGAATTTGTTTACAACATGATCTTATTTTCTCTCAATATAATTTCATATTTTCTCAATAAATTATTGCTCAACATGCTCTTATTTTTGCTCATCAATACTTTATTTTTGCACAACTAGTGGTGAAAATTAGTGCTGACACTGATATTAGTTACAGTTAGTGGTGACACTGATATTAGTTACAATTAGTGTTGACACTGATATTAGTTACAATTAATGCTGACACTGATATTATTTACAATTAGTGCTGACACTGATATTAGTTACAATCGAGTTATCTTCCTAAGTAATAACTTTGTAGTTCGGTATATATTTTTTTCCGTGTCAGCACTTTTTTTCTTCATGTCAACACAGTTTCTAGAGTTGCACAACCGTATTTTAGAGTTGCACAACTTTAGTTTAGAGTTGCACAACTTTAGTTTAGAGTTGCACAACTTTAGTTTAGATTTAAACAACTGTATTTTAGATTTGCACAACTGTATTTTATTTGTGTCAGCACCTCTAGGAAACACTTTTCATTCTATTTGTCTCCAATTCAAGTGCTTCAACCAAAGTTTACACAACCAACAACACGATAGCCTATACGGGATTTGAACCCGTATCTTTGTGTTTGTACACAACGCTCTACCGATTTGAGCTAATAGGCTTCACAAAATAATAAAACAAGATGGGGGTTGCCATCCCACCATGACTTCATGTTCCACTTTGGCCAGTGTAGATAATGTGAAAAACAAGAGGTTCCCTAATTATATTTATGCTCCATCATGGAGTGATGATTACCAGCCTTGGGTAGATAATGTGAAAAATTTGTGCATCTTTGGCCGGTGTCAAAGGAGCTGAGGGTTGCCATCCCACCATGGCTTCATGTTCCACTTTTACATTAGTTGTTGAACGAGGCGCCACAAGAAGCACAAGAAACTCAGTCCCACAAATTTATTCAAAACAAATTATGTATACAATAGAAAGACGTTAAATAATATTAAAACCAGACACATTTAAATGACAGATACCATCTACTGTGAATATGCACAATGTATAAGATGAAATCAATAATCAACTGTATTTCTTAACAAACAATATGCAGTTTTGGTAGCATTTGTGTGCAAGGCGGCTTTAATCATAGCAAGGTAAATTGCAAACTTATCATAGCAAGGAAAATTGCAAACTTATCAATCGATCTTCGATCGATTGACAAGGAAAACCGTCAGAAACAAAGATCGAGTTCCTTATCAATCGATCTCGATCGATTGATAAGGAAATCAAAGTAATATCGAATACCACACATAGAACATGTAGATGACACAAATACCGAAGACCACACATAGATCAGCAACTTGGTTAAAGCCGCCTTGCACGATACATAGCCCTAAGAAGGGGAATTTCACCTTAATTTAGGATCAAAGCCGCCTTGCACGATACCAAAAACATTCTGCTCTTCAGGAGAGGGTACCTTTTCCAAGATAAAGCAAAATTCCAGCCCGATTCATCAGATGCGGTGAAAAAAAAAAGGGGAAAATATGGATAAGCAGCGAGATTTCTAAACGCTCACCAATGGTCGGCGACGCCGGGAAAAAAGTCGAGATTTCTAAACCCTAGGAAGCTCACCAATGGTCTGCGACGCCGGGAAAACAGTCGAGATTTCTAAACCCTAGGAAGCTCACCAGTTCGAGTTCCTTATCAATCGATCGAAGATCGATTGAAGCACATGGTATAGATGCAGCAAGAAAGCAAATTGAAAGGGGAAAACAGAAGATATAGTCAATTACCTGTTCAGAGCTATCATTTCTGCCGTATATGAAGATGCAATGTACAGTCGGAAGCAAAAATTCGAGTTCCTTATCAATCGATCTTCGATCGATTGATAAGGAACTCAAACATAGCAGAAAGATCGAGGGAGCGCCGAAGTGCAAAAGCAAAAAAAAAAACACTCTCCAATGGATGTACAGATCTGATCGAGACGGACGAGAACGAGGAGGTGCGACGGGAGAGTAGATCTGAGCAGCTTTGGGAGACCAGATCGGATGGTGCACGAGAAGCACGAAGGGAGATCGCTCGCTCTATCGATCGCTCGCGGATCTGAGGAAGAGGAAGAGGAAGACGGAGATCGGAGGAGGAGAAGCGCGGAGGACGGGAGGAGAGCGCGTTCTGAGAGGGAGAGCGCGGAGGAGAGACGCGTGGGAGGAGAGAGAAAGGGTTTATATTGAGGACATTTTGCAAAAATGTCCCAAAACGCGGTTATTTCGCAAAATCAGCCCAATTTCGTGGCTCTTTTGCAAAACCGCCCATAAAAAAAGCATAAATATGATGAAAAACGGTTGAATTTGAGGCATACAATTTTAAAAAGTTTTAAATATTTATTTTTAAATTTTAAAGTTTTTTTTTGCAATATCTTATTGGAGATACATACTGGTAGAATTCAAATTGTGACGAGAGTAATAAATTTGGGTTAAGTGCGAAATCCACATAGTTGAAGACTTGAAGATCCACATTCTATATATATTGTTAATTATATGTTCTTTTTCATTGAGGTGGGGTAAAGTTGTATGATCGACGTTAGATTATCATATTTAACTCTTATTCTCTTAATAATGTATTAATGTCTTCTTTATAAATTTAAAGTCGTCTACTATATAGTTAAGCCATTTAGTTTTCCTAGCTTGAAATAAATGTAATTAGCATCTCTATTTGATTAGTATTGGGATGTTAATTTAAAGAATTTTAAGGTTTTTTAGTTTAATAGTATTGATTCTACTAAGCTATGAATCAATCATCAAAATCTCTCAAGAACACTCAGATGAACAAAGAAAGGAATAAACTGAACTCCCAAACATATAGAATTTTTATTCTTAGAAAAACAGTTTGGATTGATACAAGAGTGAAGTATTTATAGAGGGAGGAGCACACGTAGGTGCTGTGTACAATCCTCACTTTCTGTTATAACAGAACAAGAACAACAACAGCTTCAACTCTTCTATCTAACTACCGAGCTAGCTTAACAAATAGGATCTAATAGTGAGGTTTAATTTTCTCCAAATTAGCAGCAATCTATTTGAAAAGAGGTTTACTATAAATGCTTTCCTAAATCTTCAAAATGAGAGTTTAGAATTAATAATTGGAGAATATAAATTTTATTTTTCCATTTTAAATTTTTTAAGAGGAAGTTGTTGACTTGTTGGAGACAGAGGCGGATCATCAGGTGTGCACACCCAGCTACGGCTGGGTCAAAAAAAAAAATTATGGCTTAAATTTTTTTTTTTGCTGGGGCAATATTGTTTGGGTTTGTGTCACAAATACTTTTGTTTTGGAAAATAAACCCCTAAATGGAAATAGACAAATCCTAAAAAAATTAAAAATTAGTTAAATTAATAAATCTAATAAAATTAAAAATCAATCTTTGTTTCGCTAGGATTAATTAGGTGGACTCAATTGCAAATTTGCAAGCCATTGATCATTTTTTGTGTCATTCGGAGATCACAAAGCAAAATTACTAGTATATTCTATTTGTAATGGAAATATTTATTATTATAAGTAGACAAAACTAATTTATAAATATCAAGAATGTAAAGGCTCGGATTTTTTAAAATATTAATTATCGGAAAAAGAAAATTAAAATGAATTTAAAATAAATTCCAGCCCAAATTTTCGATTTAAATATCAAATCCGTCTTTCATTTCGGGTTTTGAACGACCAATCAGCGGAAATTTAAATTCCCGACTCAAGATCTCAATTCCGTCATATTCCGAATTCTTATCCATCCAACTCACCCTATTCTAGTTGGGAAAATCCTATCCTCTCCTTTCCTCCCTCCACTCTTTGACTCCCTAATTTTGGAAAACAAACAACACATTTCTCTTCAAAAAAAAATCAGACCCCTTTTTGTTGCAATTGACCATTGAGAATCAGGTTCTTTTTCAAACCCACATACACACTACCCCTCTCTCCCCTCTCTCGGTACACTCCCTGTCAACAACCCAAAGGAGCCAAAAACATTTCTCTTTCCCTCTTGGAGGATAAGGCCGAGAGCCCCGGGAGCCTTAGCTCCTCCACTGCCGCCACACCTCCACCACCACACCTCCACCACCACACCGCCGTCGCCACCAGCAGCAGCCGGAGCCACCACCGCCACCGAGCAGCACCTCTCCTCTTCTCCTTTCTCCCTGTTTTCTCCGAGAACCCCGGTAAGGCCTCTTCTTCGCCCCCTTCCATTCTCAACTGCATAAAAGACGCACCTTTAACCCTCAGACACCCTCCCCTAGGACATCTTCGGCGAATCTCCATTCCGGCGAGCGTTCTGAGCACCTTTTCCGGCGAAGACCTCGAACCTCCTCTCGGTGAGCGCCCCCTTTCCCTTTCCTTTTCTCGTTTGATTCGTGGTCCCTAGCGTCGGGAAGGGTGGTCGGAGCACGCAATCGCCGCCGCCGGCTCTCCCTTCCCCTTCCTTTCCCCGATTGTCGAACACGCTGTTGGTTGAAGATGAACAGTGGCCGGGTGCCTTTCTTTTGTTCAGCCCGGTTCAATGTTTTTTTTTTAAATAAAAAAACGGTTCGGTTTGATTCACTTAAATGAAAGAAATCAGATTGGGCTTGGGTTTTGTTGGACCCGGATTTAAGTGAATTGGGCCTATTTTTTTTGGGTCTTCAGTTTGGGCCTATTTTTTCTTCAGATGAGCCAAGGTGAATTTTTCTGGGCCTTTTCTTACCAAAGGGCTCGGTTTGGGTTCAAATAAAAAGGGGTTCGGTTTTGTATAGTTAAAATAGAAGGCCGGTTTGGGTTTGATAAACATAAGGACCGGTTTTGGGGTTTTATAAAATAAGAGGGTGGGTTTTGGTAATTTAAAATAAAGTAAGGTTGGATTGGTAATTTAAAAAGGGGATGTTTTGATTAAATGAATATTGTTGGGATTTTATAGATATTTTATAAAGATGTTAAAATAAAATGATGTTAGAAGTAGTATGTAAAATTATTGGGATTAAAATATAAAATGTTGTTTTGAGATTAAGATATAATATTGTGGTGATTTATTATTTGTGGTTAAATGTTATATGATTATGTTGAAGATGTGCAATTATATGCTAAGTAAATTGTGAGATGATAGCATGCAAATTGGTTAAGTATGAATCGGAATTATCTTAAGTTGATGAATTGGAGAATTATATTGAGTATGGTTGTGAGATGTTGAGATGATAGATTACGAGATAAGGTTGATATTATGAAAATGATGATGTGACGATTATTATGTTAAGTCGTGAAGTTGTGTGTGTGATAATTCTATGCTTTGTGTGCCTTAGAGATAGACTCATTGATGTGCTTATACTTGTTAGGTGACCATCTGTGACGTGTCGGATTTAATATTGCCTGGTTGATTGCCTTTTGCTGTTCTGCGATACCAGGTAAGTCTCTTCGGAGCTTACTCAGATTGAATAGAGCTATTCCCTGCTTTAGGTGCATGATATACTAGGTGCTTGCATTCATGATCAGCATGCTATGTAGTACCATGCTAGGTTGCATCGACCGTTGAGCATTCTATTTCTCTATGCGTATGTAAACAGAACGGCCGTTATCTGTGAAGTAACTAGAGTCATTGCTAGGGTTATAGGACGACCTAGTCTCATCGGGTCCCGTCTTGAGTCAATCGAGTCATGCACTTCCTTATATTATGAGATGCCTGCGGGCTTTATTGTGGAACGGGTTAGGCATGCGTGCCGCCCAATTATGATGGAATGCATTCACGAGCTGGCCAGTCTCCGCCCTATCGGAAGGGGGTGGAAGTAGGAGAGGGATATACCACTTGGTATTCTGTGCTAAGGCCTTATTATTATTATGTACTTGATCTTAGGAGCATGTTAGTGTGTTAATATTCCGCCATTCATCTAGAAGCATCTTTGTTATGTATAGCGTATATGTGTGCTTATGGTTGGGATGCAGAGCTAAAGTGGGCATCGATCTGATCCCGCCCCATATCATTTTTTTTAGGTATTATTTATGTTCATCCTATCGGTGCTCTTTGCTTATTGCGCGGGTCATTTTGTCGGCGGAGAGTGAGCGCTGGAGTTATTGACTTCACCAGACTCTGATTATATTTTGGATTTACACTTTAGATTCCGTTTTGACCCGACTCTGCCGTGGCACCCCCTTGTATTACACTTGTTTTCTCTATTCGCATGATTACTGATTTCCACGCTTAGACTTACGACAGGTACAGGGGACTTCCCCGGGGATTCCAACGATCCCTTCGATTTTGGGTATGAAATCCCTCTTTGAAAACATTAAATTAGGTTTTGAAACCTTCAACCTGTACTCGGGGCGCAAGGTCCTAACGAGGGGTTTCATCCCTCGAAACGTAACCTGGGAATCATAATCCCGGGCCGTTACAAAGGGGTATCAGAGCTGAGGTTTTGCAATCCGAGTATGATAGGTTGAAGTGGTTTTGAAAATGGCCCAAGGTTTTCAAATTGCTTTCAATTTGTTTTCAGATTGTTTTCAAGGGGCAAAATGAATTTAATTGGACCTAAGCATAGATTAATCAATTATGAATGGCAATCTCGTGGGGTAGAGACTATGCGATAGGCATCCCTTATGGATGTAGAATTCGGGGAAGGTAGGCAAAATACTAGCTTCTTTTACAGATGGGTTGTGAAGACTCCAAGGAACTCGAGGGTTGGAGTAAAATGGGTTAGGAGACCGTGAGGTATTTGCCCCTCCAGTTAGCCGTCCCCCGAAGGGCGGCATAGATCGTCTCTGTGCTTGTATGTCTTCAATTCAATTAGGCCTGAGGGCGATCCTCCTTGAAGAGGGTCATATTGAATCGTTGAGTGCTTCTGTGCTGAGTGATATAATTATTGTTATGTAGCAAGTATGGTCGACACGAGACGTGGCTTAGATGGGCGTGGGGGTAGGGCGCGTCGCGGCAGGGGACGCCCTAGTCGAGTTGCTGCTGAGAGCGCTGAGGAGCGAGTTTCGCCACCGCGAGCTGATGACCGGGTGCCAGCTTCCCCAGAGACTAGGATTGGGCAGCTAGAGGCAGCGCTTCATGATATTCTGAGCGAGCTACGTGGAGGGGCTCGATCTACGGCGCCGACGCCAGAGGTCCCTGTTCAGCAGCCAGCCGAGCCTGTGGCCGATGCGTGCCCTGAGAAGCGCATCGATTGGGTCAAGAGGTTTGCTCAGTGTAGTCCGCCGACCTTCGCGGGAGGCGTCAGAGATGACGTGGAGAGATGGCTGCGTGATATGGAGGGGTTATTTGACCATGTTGATGTACCTATCTCTGAGAGACAGAGACTTGCTGCTGGACTTCTACGGGAGGACGCGAATGCTAGGTGGTTTGTCTGCAAGAAGGAGCGGAGCGAGTGGACCTATGACGACTTCAGATCCCTGATGATGAGAGAGTACTGTCCACCAGGGATACAGATGGCTAGGGAGGTATCCTTTATGCGCGGCACCTATGACCGGTCGGCTTCTGTAGCTGCCATCGTTCGCCAGTTCAAGAGCGAGCTGATATACTGCGATCACCTATGTCCATCAGACGAGAGTCGGATCTGTTTGCTGTCTATGAGATTGCCGCCTCCTGTACTTCTGCATGCGTCCAGCTTGGGAGCTGTCAGCTTTGACCGATTTCTGGAGGTCATCCTTATGTACGATCAGCAGAGGATTCTGTGTGAGACTTCCTACTCTACTGTTCGCCCTGATGCGAAGAGGGTGCGTCCAGCCGACACCCGTGGAGATGACAGATCTAGGAGAGGAGCGTTTAGAGGAGGATATCACGGAGCTGCACAGAGAGCACCCCCAGTTCAGACTGCTTATGGAGGAGATGCCAGAGTGAGGACCTGCCATGGATGTTTCGGGAGGGGCCACTACATTGCTTCTTGCCCAGACCGTTCGACTGTCTGCTATACCTGTGGTACTATGGGGCACCGAGCTGCTACATGCCCTCAGAGTCGTGGAGCTCGAGCTACTGCACAGCCACCGAGACTTCCTGCGGCTCCTCAGCCACCACTGCTGACATATCCCCAGGGCCAGGGCCAGGGTCAGGGCCAGGGACGAGGTGACCCTTCCGGCAGAGGCCGAGGCGGAGGTAGAGGAGGTAGAGGTTCTGGACGTGGAGGTAGAGGACCATCTGGGTCAGGTCAGGGCCGTGGATCATCTTCTGTAGGACCGTCAGGGTCAGGGTATGATCGTGGACAGAGTTCGGGAGGTCGAGGACCAGGATTACCCCCACCGCCCCGCGTATTTCAGATGCATGCTGATGACCGCTCAGCCCCGACTTCCGCAGGTACGATATTCTTCCATGATGAGTGCCTATCCATCTTGTTTGACACTGGTGCGACTCACTGCTTCATAGCAGAGGCGTGCGTGGCCAGGCTGAGCCTGAGCTGCACGAGTGGTTCACCCCTTACTATTGGTCTGGCGGATGGGGCCAAGGTTAGGATGAGTCGTGAGATTTTAGGGTGCCCCATTCGGATAGGTGAGCGAGAGTGGCCTACCGACCTTATCGTTATGCCATTGAGGATGGATGATCTCACCTTGGGTATGGACTTCATGGACCACTATGGGGCTATCATCAACTTGTGGACGAGGACAGTGTCGATTTTGGCATCTGACGGGACCGAGCACCAGGTTTGGGGGAGCGACCCCAAGAGGAATGGATCACTCATCAGCGTAGTTAGAGCCGCCAGACTTTTAGACCAGGGTTGCGTCGGGTATTGGTGTTATGCTTTAGAGGTGGATCGCACGCACCCCAGTATATCAGATGTTCCCGTTGTCATAGACTTCGCAGATGTGTTTCCGGAGGAGCTGCCAGGACTTCCCCCCGCCGAGGAAGGTCGACTTCGCGATTGAGTTAGAGCCAGGCACCAGGCCCATCTCGTGAGTCCCTTATCGCATGGCACCGACGGAGATGGCCGAGCTGAAGGCTCAGCTAGAGGAGCTAGCTGAGAAGGGCTACATTCGGCCTAGTGCATCGCCTTGGGGAGCGCCAGTGCTATTCGTCAAGAAGAAGGATGGGTCGCTGAGACTGTGCATCGATTATCGGGAGCTGAACCGGGCGACGGTGAAGAACCGCTATTCTCTTCCCCGGATTGATGATCTGATGGATCAGCTGCAGGGCACCGTGGTCTTCTCGAAGATTGATTTGAGGTCGGGTTATCATCAGCTGAGGGTGAAGCCAGAGGATGTTCCGAAGACCGCTTTTCGGACCCGTTATGGTCACTACGAGTTCGTGGTCATGCCGTTTGGGCTGACCAATGCACCAGCCGCGTTCATGGAGCTCATGAACCGAGTGTTCATCGACTTCTTGGACAAGTTCGTCGTCGTCTTCATCGATGACATCTTAGTCTACTCGAGGAGTAGAGAGGAGCACGAGGAGCATTTGAGGATTGTGCTAGAGACGCTGAGAAAGCATCAGCTGTATGGGAAGTACAGTAAGTGTGAGTTCTGGCTCACAGAGGTGGCTTTCTTAGGCCACGTTATTTCAGCTGAGGGAGTTGCCGTGGATCCGGCAAAGATTGATGCCATCGTTGCTTGGGAGGTGCCCAAGAACGTCAGAGATATCCGCTCATTCCTGGGATTGGCTAGTTATTACAGGAGGTTCGTCCAGGGTTTCTCGAGTATTGCTAGACCGATGACGCAGCTGCTGAAGAAGGACGTCCCCTTCGAGTGGAGTTCAGATTGTCAGGCCAGCTTTGAGCTTCTGAAGCAGAAGTTGACGACTGCTCCGGTGTTAGCTCTGCCAGATGGGACAGAGGACTTTGTTATCTACACAGATGCTTCGCATTCCGGCTTGGGTTGTGTTCTGCATCAGAGAGATCGGGTCATCGCTTATGCTTCACGTCAGTTGAAGCATGCAGAGGTGTCTTATCCCATCCATGATTTGGAGTTGGCAGCTGTGGTTCACGCTCTGAAGATCTGGAGACATTATCTGTATGGTACTTCTTGCAAGGTGATGACGGATCATAAGAGCTTGAAGTACATTTTCACGCAGAAGGAGCTCAACATGCGTCAGAGACGATGGTTAGAGCTTCTGAAGGACTATGACTTGGACATAGTCTACCATCCAGGGAAGGCCAATGTAGTGGCAGATGCGTTGAGTAGGAAGACTCATCATGAGGTGGCAGTTGAGAGGCTTACCGCTCAGCGGGAATTGCAGAGATCTGATGAGATGCTGCTTTGAGGTGTGGATTCAGCGAGATCGCGGGCAGTTGTTGTTCTTAGAGGTGCAGGCAGATTTGTCAGCAGAGATTCGGTAGGGTCAGGCAGGTTGCCCAGAGATTGCAGTTCTGAGAGAGCGGATGGCTCAGGGCAGATTTAGAGAGCTTGCAGAGAGAGCAGACGGGATGCTGACCTTACAGGGCAGAGTTGTAGTTCCATCGACGTCAGACCTGAGGCAGAGGATCATGCAGGAGGCTCACTCCACCCCTTATTCTGTCCATCCAGGGACGAATAAGATGTATCAGGATCTGAGGAGGAGTTATTGGTGGCAGAGGATGAGAGCAGACATCACGGAGTTCGTGGCCAGATGTCAGGTTTGTCAGCAGGTTCGGATTGATCACCAGAGGCCGGGAGGACCCGTCCAGTCACTTCCAGTTCCCGAGTGGAAGTGGACGGATATCTCCATGGATTTCGTCACTGGGCTGAGGCGAGACGTCAGAGGATTCAACGCTATTTGGGTCGTGGTCGATAGGTTGACCAAGTCGGCCCATTTCATAGCTATTCAGGAGACATGGCCAGCTTCGAAGTTAGCAGACGAGTTCATTCGCCAGATTGTGAGGCTTCATGGAGTACGAGAGAGGATCGTATCTGATCGAGATGGACGCTTCACCTCGAGGTTTTGGCAGCAGGTTCAGGAGAGTTTGGGCTCCAGGTTGCATTTTAGTACGGCTTATCACCCGCAGACAGATGGCCAGAGCGAGAGGACGATTCAGACGTTGGAGGACATGTTGCGATCGTGCATCTTGGATTGGGGTAATCATTGGGTCAAGCACCTACTGCTAGTGGAGTTTTCCTACAACAACAGCTACCACGCGTCGATCGAGATGGCCCCATATGAGGCTTTGTATGGGAGGCGATGCAAGTCGCCGGTTTGCTGGGACGAGCCTGCAGATACAGTTCTGTCATTGCCCAAGATGGTCAGAGAGACAGTTGATAAGGTTGGTCGCATCCGAGAGCATATGAGGATAGCCCAGGATCGACAGAAGAAGTATGCGGACAGACGGAGGACCGAGCTTGAGTTCGAGGTAGGCTCGCATGTATGGCTTCGGGTTTCGCCCACCAGGGGAGTTCGACGGTTTGGCATCAAAGGGAAGTTGAGTCCGAGGTTCATTGGCCCATTTGAGATCTTAGAGAGAGTCGGTGTGGTAGCCTACCGTTTAGCCTTACCTCCATCCTTAGCCGGCGTCCATGATGTCTTTCATGTCTCCCAGCTCCGTCAGTATATTCCCGACCCTAGTCATGTCCTTGACCACTCAGACCTTCACATCGAGCCTGACCATACCTTCGTAGAGCGTCCGGTGAGGGTCCTTGACCGTCGCGTCAAGAAGCTTAGGAACAGGGAGGTTCCTTTTCTCCTGGTTCAGTGGTCTAGGAGGAGCCCTGAGGAGGCCACCTGGGAGACCGAGGAGAGCATTCGGGCTAGCTATGGAGATGTCTTAGACGAGCTACTTGCGTCCTATGTTGAGCCGAGTGTAGACATTACCTTGACTTCTCGAGTGCGGTGAGTATGCCTAGTTAGTTGGTTGGGATTGGTTAGTGGTGTCTCTTTGATTTGCGTGCTTATGCTTGGTAGTTATGTGCAGATCCTTGGTGATATGATGTGATGAGCCTCGATGATATGATGATGTGCTAGATATTATGGTATGTGACTGTCTTTGATGTGCTATAATCTTCTGTTTATCTTGAGATTATGATCATTCTTCTATATCCATGATGCCAAATATTAGAAATGCTAGAGATTGAATTATGAAATTATGATTTGACTCGGAACTTAGGAAGAGAATGTGGGATTAGCCTTTAGAGTTGGATGTTAGAGTGATTGGGAAGTTGGAATTGCCTTGTTTAATGTCGAATTTAAAGAATTTCAAACGGTGATTTGAGAAGGAACATAGATTTTGAGGAAACTATTCCAACCCGAGTTTTTATTATGACGCCCCACGAAGTGGATACAAGCATGTATGGGGGAACCTGTAGATCGCTTGCTAAGACCTAGCGGAGATGTCATGATGGTTTTTGAGTTATGGTATGCCCGAGGAGTCGGAGTGGGGATGTGGTAGGGGCCCCTACCGCATCCTTACTACGACCGATTGGCAGTATTATGATCATGACGACGGTACTGTGAGATCTCATGGGGGCACTTATGAGGTACTTACGGGATCGATGACGTGATCCTTGGACTCACCAATTTCAACTTCATCCCCTACTTGAGAATGATTTTAGTCTCGGGGACGAGACTTGTTTTTAGAGGTGGATGATGTAAAGGCTCGGATTTTTTAAAATATTAATTATCGGAAAAAGAAAATCAAAATGAATTTAAAATAAATTCCAGCCCAAATTTTCGATTTAAATATCAAATCCGTCTTTCATTTCGGGTTTTGAACGACCAATCAGCGGAAATTTAAATTCCCGACTCAAGATCTCAATTCCGTCATATTCCGAATTCTTATCCATCCAACTCACCCTATTCTAGTTGGGAAAATCCTATCCTCTCCTTTCCTCCCTCCACTCTTTGACTCCCTAATTTTGGAAAACAAACAACACATTTCTCTTCAAAAAAAAATCAGACCCCTTTTTGTTGCAATTGACCATTGAGAATCAGGTTCTTTTTCAAACCCACATACACACTACCCCTCTCTCCCCTCTCTCGGTACACTCCCTGTCAACAACCCAAAGGAGCCAAAAACATTTCTCTTTCCCTCTTGGAGGATAAGGCCGAGAGCCCCGGGAGCCTTAGCTCCTCCACTGCCGCCACACCTCCACCACCACACCTCCACCACCACACCGCCGTCGCCACCAGCAGCAGCCGGAGCCACCACCGCCGCCGAGCAGCACCTCTCCTCTTCTCCTTTCTTCCTGTTTTCTCCGAGAACCCCGGTAAGGCCTCTTCTTCGCCCCCTTCCATTCTCAACTGCATAAAAGACGCACCTTTAACCCTCAGACACCCTCCCCTAGGACATCTTCGGCGAATCTCCATTCCGGCGAGCGTTCTGAGCACCTTTTCCGGCGAAGACCTCGAACCTCCTCTCGGTGAGCGCCCCCTTTCCCTTTCCTTTTCTCGTTTGATTCGTGGTCCTTAGCGTCGGGAAGGGTGGTCGGAGCACGCAATCGCCGCCGCCGGCTCTCCCTTCCCCTTCCTTTCCCCGATTATCGAACATGCTGTTGGTTGAAGATGAACAGTGGCCGAGTGCCTTTCTTTTGTTTAGCCCGGTTCAATGTTTTTTTTTAAATAAAAAACCGGTTCGGTTTGATTCATTGAAATGAAAGAAATCAGATTGGGCTTGGGTTTTGTTGGACCCGGATTTAAGTGAATTGGGCCTATTTTTTTTGGGTCTTCAGTTTGGGCCTATTTTTTCTTCAGATGAGCCAAGGTGAATTTTTCTGGGCCTTTTCTTACCAAAGGGCTCGGTTTGGGTTCAAATAAAAAGGGGTTCGGTTTTGTGTAGTTAAAATAGAAGGCCGGTTTGGGTTTGTTAACCATAAGGACCGGTTTTGGGGTTTTATAAAATAAGAGGGTGGGTTTTGGTAATTTAAAATAAAGTAAGGTTGGATTGGTAATTTAAAAAGGGGATGTTTTGATTAAATGAATATTGTTGGGATTTTATAGATATTTTATAAAGATGTTAAAATAAAATGATGTTAGAAGTAGTATGTAAAATTATTGGTATTAAAATATAAAATGTTGTTTTGAGATTAAGATATAATATTGTGGTGATTTATTATTTGTGGTTAAATGTTATATGATTATGTTGAAGATGTGCAATTATATGCTAAGTAAATTGTGAGATGATAGCATGCAAATTGGTTAAGTATGAATCGGAATTATCTTAAGTTGATGAATTGGAGAATTATATTGAGTATGGTTGTGAGATGTTGAGATGATAGATTACGAGATAAGGTTGATATTATGAAAATGATGATGTGACGATTATTATGTTAAGTCGTGAAGTTGTGTGTGTGATAATTCTATGCTTTGTGTGCCTTAGAGATAGACTCATTGATGTGCTTATACTTGTTAGGTGACCATCTGTGACGTGTCGGATTTCATATTGCCTGGTTGATTGCCTTTTGCTGTTCTGCGATACCAGGTAAGTCTCTTCGGAGCTTACTCAGATTGAATAGAGCTATTCCCTGCTTTAGGTGCATGATATACTAGGTGCTTGCATTCATGATCAGCATGCCATGTAGTACCATGCTAGGTTGCATCGACCGTTGAGCATTCTATTTCTCTATGCGTATGTAAACAGAACGGCCGTTATATGTGAAGTAACTAGAGTCATTGCTAGGGTTATAGGACGACCTAGTCTCATCGGGTCCCGTCCTGAGTCAATCGAGTCATGCACTTCCTTATATTATGAGATGCCTGCGGGCTTTATTGTGGAACGGGTTAGGCATGCGTGCCGCCCAATTATGATGGAATGCATTCACGAGCTGGCCAGTCTCCGCCCTATCGGAAGGGGGTGGAGGTAGGAGAGGGATATACCACTTGGTATTCTGTGCTAAGGCCTTATTATTATTATGTACTTGATCTTAGGAGCATGTTAGTGTGTTAATATTCCGCCATGCATCTAGAAGCATCTTTGTTAGGTATAGCGTATATGTGTGCTTATGGTTGGGATGCAGAGCTAAAGTGGGCATCGATCTGATCCCGCCCCATATCAATTTTTTTAGGTATTATTTATGTTCATCCTATCGGTGCTCTTTGCTTATTGCGCGGGTCATTTTGTCGGCGGAGAGTGAGCGCTGGAGTTATTGACTTCACCAGACTCTGATTATATTTTGGATTTACACTTTAGACTCCGTTTTGACCCGGCTCTGCCGTGGCACCCCCTTGTATTACACTTGTTTTCGCTATTCGCATGATTACTGATTTCCACGCTTAGACTTACGACAGGTACAGGGGACTTCCCCGGGGATTCCAACGATCCCTTCGATTTTGGGTATGAAATCCCTCTTTGAAAACATTAAATTAGGTTTTGAAACCTTCAACCTGTACTCGGAGCGCAAGGTCCTAACGAGGGGTTTCATCCCTCGAAACGTAACCTGGGAATCATAATCCCGGGCCGTTACAAAGAACTGTTTTAATAGTCATATTTTAAACCACTTTTAGTTTTTTTTCTTGAAATATTATATAAGATTTGTATTTTTGTTTGAAAATTCTTTTAATTTTATATATATTAACATTTTTCCGCTCACCTAGCTTTATGATATTAGATCCGCCACTGGTTGGAGATATATGCTCTCATATATAGCCTTTGCCTTTGAGAATTGAGAGCATATATCTCCAAAACCTATGAGTCATAGGTTGTCTAATTAGATGCAATTTCTTTATAGTTTTTCTAACCTATATAGGCCGTGCCTTAAGGGATTTAATCTATAAATATTTCTCTAATTTAAATTATTTTAGTTATTTTTTTTATTGTTTTCCTTTGCATTACTATGAGTTCATATGTGTGGTGGGTTCGTATTTGAACACATATCTGGTTTTCCACTCATTCAATGGAGATTTGTTTTGCATTTTCTTGTGTTTGCTTGATCTCTTGCTTTGTTTTGATTCTTGTTCAAAATTACCCATTTCATAGTAGAGAATATTTTCTAAATAACTTAACCTATATTTTTTTTTTAAAGATCGATAGGTTTAACCTATAATCTTGAAGTATAGACTAAAAAAACTGATATTTTAAATATTGAAGTGATGAATGAAGCAAACTTACTATATTAAAAGGGTTATCCTAATTTAGGACATCTTGCCATTCATATCTAAATTTGGATTAGAGCAAATATCAAATATATGACCATACAATTTTTTTTTTTTTAAAAAAAACCCTTAAGAGCTAGAGTAATTCAAGATTTTAAATTTTTTTTTGTTATTCTAGATCCAATAATAAAAGAGAAAATTTGTGCCGAAGGCACAAATTTTCTCCCTAATTTGAGTTTTGTCCTAACTTTTGTAAAATTTAGTAAAGTGTCCACTTTTATAATTTCGGCTGGCTATTTTTCGATTTTGCCCTTCCAACCTCTTTTACCGTTGTTCGACTTCAACCCAGCGGAAACTGCCCCGTCGATTGTATCTGTGCTATTCCTGTCATATTTCGAGTGAATCATCTTCAAAGGAGTGATTTTTGCGGTCGATTATTGCATTATCTTGTCATAATTGCTCATATGGCGGAAATCGCTGGTAGTTCAGGTGCCGATTTTGCTTGAACGTTTTTCCTGTTTGTTAGGGTTTGTTTTTCTGCGGTTTATGTAGCTTTTTTTTCTACTTTTGCGGGATTTTTGTTGGTTTAGTGTTGTGTGGTGTCGTGCTAGCAAATGCTGGAGTGTTGTTTGTGTTTATATTATCAAATATGCGATTTCTACTGAAGATTTCTACATGCTCCCATCGTTTTTCCTTTTCTGATTCCTATGTTTTCGTGTTTATCAGGTTCACTTACTGATTTAGTCAGATACAGAAGGCAATTTGATGTGAGTTTTTTTTTTTTTGATATTGATCTTTTTCTCCTGTCTGTTTATATAGTGCTGTTTACTTATGTTGATATGCATTTATTTTTGACATTTTTGCTTGTTTTTAAACAGAACATTTCTTATTGTATTCCTGAGGATGAGTGGTTCCATTCTAGATCAAACAGATATTCTTATCCTGATGTTTGTCAACTCATCAAAAGTCATCTGTCGGATAAACACTATGAGATATTGTGCAATAGTTGTGTTGGGTGGGTGCTGACACAGGGAACCAATATGGTTTCTAACTTTCAGCTCATGCATCAGATGATGTTGCGTCGAGTTTCCACCAAAAAGAAGATGGAGTTGTGGTTTAAGGTTGATGGATTTTTGGCTCGGTTTTCTCTTGATGAATTCCATGTTATTACTGGTCTACCTTGTGAAGCTAATGATTGCAAACCACCCAACCATGTTTCTTCCATTGATTTTTTTGGGCAGAAGAAATGCTCTTATAAAGAGTTAGTACAGTGTTTTAAATCTGAGAGTAAATCTTCCGAGAAGAAGTTGATTATGGCTAAGCTGCTTATTATTGAAAAGGTCCTATTATTCAGGAGATCAGAGTTTGTCAGTGAAGAAAACTTATACCTTGCTTGCGCTGAGAATGAGTTTGAAATTTATCCCTGGGGGAGAGCTTCGTACACGAAGTTGGTGACGACATTAAAGAATATAGATCTGGCTGATCGTAATGATGATAGAGGTTGTTATGATATACATGGGTATAATCTTGCTTTTCAGGTAGTCTTTAATGTCGCATATTTATTGCTTGTTATCCTTTTTGAAGTTTGTCAGCATATTTATTGCTTGTTATCATATCTTACTCTTCTGGCTCAATATTTCAAATATTTTATGTTTATTTGCACCAGTCATGGATTATAGAAGCCTTCCTATCAGTAGCTGCAAAATTTGACTGTAATTTCAAAATGGTTGCTGGAGATCCATCCTCTTTGCACTGGGAATGTCGCATTAAACACGTATATGATACCGCTTCTGCACTTTTTGATGATGAGTTGGTAAGTTTATTATGTTTGCAAAAATACCAGAGACGTCAGCAGAAACTTGCAAAAACACCAGACTTGTCAGCAGAACTAAATTATTAATTTTTTGTATCAGGAATGATTTTTGTTTGACACTGAGCATGTTTGTTTTTTTTTAATATATATCTTAACAAGTAGGAACCAAATTATTGCACAAGTGTCAATATATTTTTATTTAGATCACATGTCAGCAGAGTAATAGATTGTTATTTAAATATAGTTGCATAAGGAAGGTT